>APFE031473948.1:0-10926 GCA_000404065.3 Pinus taeda
TAAATAATAAATGATATTTAAAAATATACAAGAAAATAAATAAAAATAATAAAAATAAAAATAGTAATAACTATACTAAAGCTTTGAATAAGAATAAATAGAAATAAAACAAAGAAAACAATAAAAAAATCAGTAAAGCTATCAAAAAGAAGAAAATAAAACAAGAAAGCTAAAAATAAAAGTCACATGTAGACACATGGAGTGTGTGCATGTGGTTCCCATCCAATGTTGTTTTATTTAATAGATGGTGAGGAAGATGAGAGGCATTCTTGCATTCTATCATTCCGAGATTCTATCTTTCATTCTCTTGGGAGAATGGTATACTAAGACTTAGGAGCACTGGCAATAGTCGTTGATTGAGGGCTCGGGGGTGGCCAGTTGTAGCAGAATCCTGCACAATTGAGCCTACGGTTGGGAGGAGAATCGTCCCCAAAATCTTGTGATGACTTGGCAGACTATAAGTACAGGTAATAGAGGTAAGTTCAGTTGTAAATATTTGTTTTCCATTAAGACATTAATTTTAGTTTTACTTGGAGCTATTACACAAGGGCGATGCCATTTTGAAGCGCTCAAAAGGAGCAGTGAGGCGGGGCGCCGAATGCACTGGGAGAGCTATTTAGGGATTAACGATCGAACCCTAGCGCCGTCTGCATCCAGAGCCGATCAGAGCATTTTCAACTTTCCATGTTGTGCCCTTAAAACATGCAAATTATTGCTACCAAAAGGAAAAGATATTACAGTTAAAGTGCACTCATTGTTCTCCCAACAGTGAGCTTTTACCGCTATATATTTTCCTCCTTTCCCAATCTTGTGATTAAACAAGCACTGGTCACTGGTCCGCTATATATTTTCCTCCTTGCCCAATCTTGTGATTAAACAAGCACTGGTCACTCGTCACTTGATTTCTGATCGTCCACCCTTGCTTTGAACAATGTCCATTTTCTTCCCCACTTCATGACTTAAAGCTTTTCCTTTGCAACATCAAATACAAATGCTAATTACTTTTTCTATCGCTACAATGATCCTTCGTTGCTAGGTCGGGGACTTAATAGGCTGCAAATCATTATGCCTGCCTTAACCCTTTGTAATTGAGTGAGTGGAAAGGGACCAATTCATCCGGCCGTGGTTTTGGCCTTTCGAACCCTATCATCGGAAAACCACCCGTCGGCAACCTTTAAAGTTTGTTACCACTTACTAAAGGGCACGTCGATGTTCGATTGACCAATCCAGTTATGGTTCTAGTCCTTGGAACCTTTTTGTTGAGTCATGTCGGGCACTTTGCAGTTTGTTCACCTTGTACTAGGCAAAGCCATCGAAGAACTGGCCAATCCAGCCATGGATCCAGCCTTGAAACCCATCATTAGGGTAGTGCTTGCTGCCGAGACCCCTTTTTACACCTTAATACATTTTAACGAGCGAGCAGTAGTAAGGAGATGGCTGAACCATCCAAGGTTTTGATTCGCTGAACAGTGAGACGGGTCGTCGCTCGCCACTGAGAACCCCCTTGAACTTTCTTTAACTTGACTCGACATGCCAACAAGAACTGGTCGATATGGCCATGGTTCCAACCCTGGAAGTCTGTCATCGGAGAATGCTTCACTAGTCCTTTGCAATTTGGTAACTCCTTGTATACATGGCGCAGAGGGAAGATGGGTCGATTCAATTTTGGTTCCGATTCTTGGAACCCTGATGTCGGGAGACTGCCAAGACCCTTCGTACTTAACCATGTAACGGAGAGAAGTTGATGAAGAGTTCATTGATGGTTCCAGCAGTGGAACCTTGTTGTCGAGCCACTGATACCACCGAGACCCATTTTTCTTTTCTTTCATAACCTCGTGAATGGGCACGCTTATGAAAGACTAGCCAATCTGGCCGTGGTTGCAGTCTTGGAACCCACCCACCAAGAGATCGTCCACTGTGATGAATTTGAGTACCTTAACCCTTGGGAGGATGAGCAGTGGTGATGGAAGTTGGTCGATCTGGTTGTGGTTCCGATGTTGGAACCCTACTCACCCGGAGACTGGCCACTGCTAGGTTTTCACACTACGTTACTTTGCAACATGTGAGAATGCAAAGTACCGGCTGCTCTGACAGGATGTGAACCGGGACGTCCTTTAAGTGCATGCCCGAGGACCCCACTGCGATGATATGACAGGGCCACGTGAGCCTAATGAAGGCCACGCGACTGTCACTCGGATATGGATGACATGGCTTTTTCTAATTAGTCAAAACTTCTAACCAGAATAACTTTTGGTTGAGCCTCAAATGAATATAAATTTTATATAGTCAAAAAGCTCAAGAAGAACTTATCGCATGGGTGGTATCAAAATTAAATTACAAAACCTCAGGAAGAACTTATGCATGGGTGGTATTAAAATTAAATTTTGGTACTTTCAAAATTGAGGTTTTGAGTAATTCTTCTTTCAAATTCAAAATAGGCTTTTAAGATCCAGATCAAGTCAAATAGGCTACATTTTTAGGGAGTTGTTTTTAGTGTGATTTTTTGAATTTTTTTTGGTGGGTTTTTTGGTCTAATTTTTTTTAAAATCTTGCAAGGATTTATTGAAATCACAAACTTGAATGGTAACGCTGCACAATCAAAGTGCCCTAGGGATTTTTTAGGGTGCTCAATCCATATATATAGTAAAAAACTAGTTTAAATAATACAAATCAAGATTTCACCTCAAATTGTTCTCCCAGCCGAAAGTACAAAAAGTCGCACTAAATTCAAACTCCCTTTTTTAGGCCAAAAAAATCCCTAAAAAAAAGAATGGTTTTTAGAAATTGAAGTTTTTAGTAACTTCCCTTCATAGCAAAATTTTAAGATAAATCAAATAAATAACACTTTCCTCTACCAAAAAATCTCTTAAAAAAATGGAAAGGGTTGTTGAATTGGGGCTATTATGATCCATATCAAGTTTAGCAGAGATTTTTCATCGTAAATCACATGATATATCATTTGTGACAGTTTCGAACCAACTGTGGTTCATCGTCAAGACAAGTTGACAGGTCAAATAGTTTGAGCAGAGCCTCCAATGGCTAACTTGACCAACCGCTAAACTTGACTTTGGACCAGGGTCATAAAAATAAGTTATCTAATAAATTAAATAGAAGTTAGTTATATTAAGTGACCTTACCTTTATATATATATTATATATATAGTAATTTTAATTGGTTGTTAAGTTAATAGTTAGTTAAAAAAGTATTAACTGTTTAATAAATACATAAAAAAAATATAAATATTAGAATGAGAAAATAACATTAAGTTAATTGAATATCTAATTGTTAAATTAGCCTAATACAAAATAATAAATAAATCTAAATTATCCAAATTTAAAATAACTGTATATAAGAATATACCTAAGGAATTAAACTACTTTATAAAAATTATAATTATATATATATGTTTAATTTAATTAAGATAATAGTTCGTTATAAAAGGTACTAATAGCATAAAAATATTAAAATAAGTTAAGTGTTGAAAAGAATAAAAATCAGAAGAAAATGGTCGGCTAATTTTACCATTAGACAGTGAAAATTGAAAAGGAAGAAATCTACTAAACCATCACTATCATTTGATTTTGAAGTAAATCCATTAAAACATCAATCTCATTCGATTTTTATCTCGAAGCTTCCTTCCACTTCCAAAATATGCAATAAATATATCATTGCCCACTTACAATTTCATTAACATAGTAAATAACTTGATTATGATAAAATGATTTCAAATTTAGTTGTATGAACATTGCAAATATCACTTACCAAGGTAACAATTTGAATATAAACAAAAAGTGTCCTATATAAAACGAATATCTTAAATTATTGTAATATGGTCGGTTGTTAATATAACACGTAAAAGTAAAAAAAAAACCAACAACAACCATGTAATATGCCAAGTTATCGCAGTAAATTGGCCAAATTTGGTTACTATGGAAAAATGGGGTTGGTCACGACGGTACTTAGTGAATCGAAAAGAAACAAATTTCCGGCCGGTAAGAAAGAAAAGAAATGGAAGTGTAAAGACCACTCATCAGAAGGATTTCAATGTTACTTTCTCATCAAATTTTCATCTTACTGGCACTGCACTACAAGTGTTTAAACACTGAACGAAAACGGTGGGTTGGTCGTGATTTAGTGGCAATACTTCGATACGAAAACGGTGGGTTGCTTGTGATTTATTGGCAATACTTCGGTTCCCAGTGTCTTAAGATATCTCAGCTCGACAAAGATTGACCCAGGTCCTGCAAAAAAACATTATCTAAGTTCGGTAAGTCAGAGTATAAACATTTCATTTCAAAATCTTCATTTTTGTTATTTAAAAATTGTTTTTTAATGGTGTATATAAATATTTCAGAAAAACCTAGACACTCTGATTGTGAAAAGTTCACTATATGATTTACAAGTGAGAGGACATAAATTCATTAGGCTAATTATATGCAAGCTCGAGGACATAAATTCAGCCACAGTATAAGAATTTACATTTCTTTCTTGCCTCGGAGCCAATAGTAGAACTGCCTTTATGTGCACTCCACAGTTTACTGTGCAGTGTGCGCTAAGAGAAAATTCTATGAACAGTTCTGTTAGAATCTTAACCTGCATTGTAGTGATGTCAAAGATAAGGGCAAAATGTTTCTTGCACGTTCAAAAGAATACACATATATGTTACTCAATTTTTTATGGATGCAACACCAGTGTACAGAACTTGGGTGTGTAGATCAATTGCTCACAACAGTGAACAATGAAGTTCAAAACAAAGTACATGTTCACTTTGTTGTCTGCCATGGCCATAGCTTTTATGGCTACTCAGATGGTTTTTCTGTGGTTTCTGCCAGAGAAAACCCAACTGGTCGAACCTAGCAATTATCAGAGCAATGTTGTGGAATTTATGAATGCTTTGGTGCAACCAGAGATATTATCTACGAAACAAAACCACCACCATCACCATCTCGAAAAGGGGATCGACTGTGACGAGGTAATCCCCTTTTTGCCATTGGAAAAATTAGGAAATAACTCCAATGTTTTGATTGTCGATCAAATTGGTTGTGGAAATTACACAACCGTCCAGGCAGCTGTTAATGCAGTTCCAGACAATACTCCCAACCGGACTATTATATTCATGACTCCTGGTGTTTATATGTAAGGTCAAGCTATTTTAATTTTTAAGTATTTTGTATACCTAGCAACCTAATCAAAATCCCTAATTAGTGTACTCTGAAATATGGTTAATGATTGCGAATTTGACCAGGAATTGTAATATGCAGAGAGAAAGTGTCTGTCCCAAGAACAAAGCCCAATATCACGTTTCAAGGCCAAGGCTTCCTTCCCACCTTCATAGTTTGGAACGATACAGCCAATTCCGCCGGTGGCACTTTCTACAGCGCAAGCGTCTCTATTTTTGCAGATAATTTTGTTGCCAAGGATATAAATTTCGTGGTATGTTGCGTCGACCCTATATCCACTTCCATATGGATTTATTAAATTATCAAGTTTTGATCAAAATTTTGATTATTTGGTTGAGATATGGCCAAAAAAAAATTCATGGAAATTATTTTCTGGAGAGTGAGTGTCAATGATATTCATAAATACCATGTTATTACTACAATATTCCTGGTTTTCTGGTAATGTGTTATTAGCAAGAATTGAATTTGAGTGTTAAAACAACAACCAGGAGACAATCTTCATTTTACTCACCACCAGAAATAATCTCAATTAAACTTTTATTACCCAATTAAACTTTTAGTCATAAAAAAATAACCCTTTAAACTTTGAGTCGGGAAAAAATAACCCCTCTAAACTTTTAGTGATAAAAAAATAACCCCTTTAAACTTTTAGTCATAAAAAAATAACCACTTGAAATTTTTAATGTTAAGAAAACACAATTAAACTAACTAAACATTTATCTAAATTGATTTTACTGACTAAGAAAACACTACCTTTTATTAATTTTCTTAAAGATGCCCCAACTAACAGTATAATCTCCTCCATTTTAAATTGTAAAATACCCTTTCAACAAAATAAGTCAAATACATGCTTACAATTTGCCTGGAAAATGGGCATATTTTATTCTCTATTACAGGCCTGGTAATAGAACTTGATTCCACTTCTAACTGTAATGGACGTAGCTACAACTTTCTAAGTTAGAAGTAACAGATCTATGTAGAATAGAAGAGAATTAGCTCAAATTTAGAATGGAAGAAAAATTCGCTCAAATTTAAATCACATTCTTATGTTAATGGTTACTCAGCACTGGTGTTCCTGTAATAGACCTTGATTCCACTTGTAACTGTAATGGACGTAGCCTCAACTTTGAAAGTTAGAAGTAACAGATCTATGTAGAATGGAAAAAAATTCACTCAAATTTAAAATCACTTCTTTTTTTTTGTTAATGGTTACTCAACACTGGTGTTTCATAATCCAATGCAGCCTTTTGCATTGGATTATGAAAAAAAAAAAAGCGTTTTCAAAATGCCTTACAACAAAAAAAAAGCGTTAGAGAGACCCACAAGGACCCCTCTCTCGAGATGAGGAATGAAATTCTTGACCCAACCACCCTCGACTGGGTTGTAAAATGCCTTTACTTCAAAGATTGAACTGGATATGTCGCTTTACACACAAAGGATTGCATGCAGATTGGATCCCCACTTCGAGATGTAGATTGCAATTGTGGACCTAACCAAGTACCCTATTCTGTGCTGTAAAATCCATTTACTTTCAAAGTTTTTTCACTCAACCAACCTGTATGCTTTGTTATAAAATGCGTTTAGTCCAAAGTTTTGACAAGGTGATCCTGGTTTTCTTTTCACTTCAACAGCTCCTATGACATCACAATTATAACAGACCCCTTTTTAACCATTAATCATTATTTTGATAAATGGTCCCTCTTCCTCTATTTTGAGAACTTCATTTCTACATCAATACTCATAAGAGGCTTTATGATTAAAAAGAATGGGAGGATCTTCCAGTATTCCTTCGAGCGACTTTGATTTGATACTAAATTATTAGAATATTTTAAAATGTTTGATAGATAGAAGAGAGGTTTAAAAAACAGCTTACTTTGTCCTGGGCAGGGCAGTTGAATTGGTAATTTAAGATACGTTAAATTTTTGAAACTCTAGAGACCTAGGTTTTTGATTGCCACCCATACCTAGACCCAGGTTCAGATCCTCTTGTTTGAGGCTTGAGGGTGGGCTGTAGAGCCCAAATACTTACTAGTAGTGAAGCGTCAAACTGGCTACTAAGTTCCTCTGGGCCACAAAAAAACCAACTCACTTTCTTTTCAGATTTTAAAAATATTTTCTGAAACTGCAATGAAGATAATAAAAATGAATTGGTTTTACAATATTTTGTGAATCTACAATTAGAATAATAAAAATAGATATTTATGGAAAAATAAATAAATCTTATTTTAGTTACTTTAAAGAGTTAGCTTAACTAATTTAAAACTAAATGTGAGATTTTTTAATATTGTTACTGGTCATTGGTAATCACTAATTCTAATTATAACCTATAAAAAAGGTACCATGAAATTTCAAATGCTTTCATTCCAAATAAAATGAATAAATGAATCTTATTGTGATCCCATTAACATGTATCTATGCCAGTTTCTCAAAGATGAGCATTAATGGGTGCAGAACTCGGCTCCAGCTGCAAACCCGGGTGATATTGGAGGCCAAGCTGTGGCTCTGAGGATATCAGGTGATAAATCAGCATTCTATAGCTGTGGGTTCTATGGTGCGCAGGATACCCTACATGATGACAGAGGGCGTCACTATTTTCAAGACTGCTTCATTCAGGGCTCCATCGATTTCATATTCGGCAACGCTAGATCTCTGTACCAGGTAACCATCTTTTTGAAGATAATTACTCCAAGTTAGCATGTAGTTTCAGGCAGTTTAGAGATAGTCTAAATCATTCCTTGGGATGTTTGAGTCATGTTAAAGTTTTAATATAGAAAATGTGCGCTAAAATTAGCATATCTACTCTCCACGTTTTTAACTTTAAGTAATTGAATCAAATGCAATTTAGCCAGCAGCAATTCATATCTGAGTATGTTATTCTATCCATCTAACCTATCAACTTATTCGCCGTCATAAAATAGGATATGCATTCCCTCACATAAATTTTCCGTTCTCAATACATCTCTGCCGCAAACGCTTAAAACTGCAGGAATGCGTTCTGAATTCAATTGCAAATCCAGTGCCTAGCGGGTCGACCATGATCACAGGAGCGATCGCTGCGCAGGCACGGTCGTCTAGTCAAGAGAACACAGGATTTTCGTTCGTCAAGTGCCTCATCCAAGGGACCGGGAACCTATGGTTAGGTCGTGCATGGCGTCCATATTCTCGAATCATATTCTCATATACCTATATGCCTGCAATTATTTCTCCCGACGGATGGAATGACTGGAATGATCCCACCAGAGATTGGTATGGCTTTCTGCATTTTTTTTCTCGTTGTTGATATGTATTACTTGGAGAAATGTTGGGCATTGAGTACCTTTTTAGAAAGGTTGCTGGTACTAGGCGAGTTTTTAGTTAAGAGGGTAATAGCCCATGACTAAAAATTATGAGCATTAGGTAGGCCAGATGCCCATCTTCATAGCTAGCTCTATTCTGGAACGTGAACCTATAAACTTACAAGATTTGAATTTCGATGAGATTACAACTGTTCAGCCCACCACACAACATATCGACCTCTTTGACCATACGAATTCAGAAGAGTAAAATACCTAATTGTTTAACTATGTTTCCGTTGTCGCAGGACGGTGTTCTATGCTCAATACCGATGTACGGGCCCTGGCGCCAACCAAACAATGAGAGTGTGGTATGCCCGTGAGCTTACCCAGTACGAGGCATGTCCCTTCCTTGATATTTCATATATAGATGGAGATCAGTGGCTCTTTCCTTCGGTTCCTGCTTATTATCTGCAGTTCAGATCACACCGGATTAATTAATTTTCTAGCAGACATGCTCAGTTCAATTCAGGATAGATGGCATATGATCTACTCAAGATGATGTCTTCCTGTGGAATTGCAAATTTGTACTCGTGTCAAATGGGAGGCAGTTCGTTTAAAGAAGAATCAATGTACTGTCAATGCATTCTTTGCTAAATGGTTATAGATTCAAATCTCTTAGATTAATTAAAAAGACAAAATTACATCAGAAAATTCCTATTCACTGAAAAAAATAGAATATGTAGAATTTATAATACAAATGGTCAATTAGTATAGATGGAAGCCTTAAAACAAATCGGCAATTAGTATACTTTACACTTACAAATTTAAATGAAATGTTCAAAATTCAATGCCTTTCTACTTCATCTTTTCACGGTATCCTTCTAATCAAGCTTGAAGCTTCGTTCTAATCTTTGCAAGCGGTTCATTGAACATGTCATACTGTTACGATTGATTTTTGCGCTTGTAATTAGCCCCACAAACTAAGCTTTGTTCTAATCTTTGGAAACGGTTCATTAAACATATCCACAGAGTTACTATAAAAGTCCCACAAACTGAACGTAATCACAAACATCAAGATCTGAAAGCTTCAGCCCTGATAGAAAGCACTGTTGATTCAAATAATCATGTGTCTAAAAGTTTCTTATACTTGTAATAAGTCCCGCAAACTAAACTTAATTACAGCCATCAATATCTTAAAGCGTCAGTTGGGAGCGAAATCGTTGTTGATTCAAATAATTGTGTGTTTGAAAATGCCATTTTGAAGCGCGAGGACTGAGAACTTATAATAACTAACCCAGCTGGACTATAGAAAACTTGAGTACTACAAAACAATTTTTTGAAAATAAAAATTTTAAGCAAAGTCTTTCCAGAAATTTTTGGCTGATGTATTTGGAACCAACAATTTTCATGTAATAATTTTAATCTTAATATCTCAATTTTTTAAATACAAATAATATTTATAATATAGTAATTGTTTCAAATACAATGGTAACTAAAAGAGAAATAATAAATAAATAAAAATATAAATAAATGATAGGTATGGTAAATAAATAAAACTTCTTTTTATATTTACACCATAAACCTCTTTATACTTACTAACACTCAAAAAGAGGTTTTATTTAGGTGAAGCCTATGGGTCAAATATCATGGGCCAAATTATTATCAATACCAGGCAAAAAAGTTATTATTACCTTTGGATTAATACACAAGGGAGAAATGGAGATAAAATTAAGGTTAGAGGAGAGGAGGGATGAAACAGAGAGAGGGGGAAATGAGTGTGAGAGGTAGAGAAGGGTAAGAAAGGGAGAGGGAGACACAAATATGGAAGGGGGAGAGAGAAAGACAGAGGGAGCGAGATAGTTTGAGGATTGGAGGATAGAGAGATAGAGATGGGGGAAGAGAGAGGAAGGTAGGAGAGAAAGGGAGAGAAAGGACTTGCAAGAGAGGAGGAGAGAGGGAAGGAAAAAGAAATACATAGAGAGTGAGAAGTGGAGAGAGAAGGAGTTGCAAGGGAGAGATGGAGAGAGGAGTGTATGTTTAGGGGTGAGATAAAGAGACAAAGAAACAAATATAGAGAGAAAAGGGGAGAGAAGGAGAGAGAGGGATATAGAGAGATAGTTGGAGAGAGAAGACTTGAGAGAGAGGAGGAGAGTGATGGGGGAAGAGAGAGGATTGAAGGGAAGAGAGAGAGAGAGAGAGAGAGGTGGGGGAAGAGACAGGGAGGTAGGAAAGAAAGGGAGAGAGAGAAAGTACAACAAAGAGGACTTGAGAGAGAGGAGGAGAGAGGGAGGGAAGAAGAAATACATAGAGTGAGAAGTGGAGAGAGAGAGGGAGTGAGGAGGGTGAGATGGAGAGAGAGTGTGTATGTTTGGGGGTGAGATAAAGAGACAAAGAAGGATAAATGGAGAGAATGGGGGAAAGAAGGAGAGAGGAAAGAGGGAATGATACAGTAATAGAGTTGGAGAGAGAGA
>APFE031473955.1:0-31615 GCA_000404065.3 Pinus taeda
TCCACCTCCTGGACTCCAAAGAAACATTTGGATCTTTTTGCATATAATTGTTTCTCCTTCAATAGTTGTAGCACCCTGACAACATGTTCAACATGATCCTTCCAAGACTTGTTGTAGATTAGTATATCATCCATAAATACTAACACAAATTTTCTAAGGAATGGTTTGAAAATTGAATTCATCAAACCTTGAAATGTTGAAGGTGCACTGGTAAGGCCAAAAGCCATGAACAAAAATTCCTAATGACCCTCATGAGTTCCAAATGTTATTTTTGGAATGTCTTGAGTCTTCATTCTGATTTGATAATATCCTGAATGAAGATCCAACTTGGTGAAGTAAACTGATCCATGCAATTCATCCAGTAATTCATCAATGACAAGAATGGGAAACTTATCTTTAATACTGAGCTTGTTGAGCTCCCTATAATCTGGAAACATGCGCCATGATCCATCCTTCTTGTGCACCAATACTACTGGAGCAGAGAAAGAACTTTGACTCGGTTGAATTATACCAGCCTCTAGCATTTCTATAACCATACGTTCAATTTCACTCTTTTGGGCATAGCGATATCTGTACGGCCTTATGTTTGGAGGAACACTTTCTGGAATCAGATGAATAGCATGATCATGATCACAATTAGGTGGGAGACCTTTGGGAGTCTCAAGTACCTTGGAATGATTGTCCAAGGCTATTTGGATATCTGGAGAAATAGATGATTCCAATGTGGAAACATCTAGCGAACATAATTGTGCAATTACACCTTTTCGTTCCTTTTTTAGAAGCTTTGTCATACCATTAGAGCGGATCATCTTTCCCGGTTTCCCTGCAATACCTCTTAATACAACTTCCTTTCCTTCCATAGAAAATTTCATGAAAAGTTCTTGAAAATTAAAAGCTATGTTACCCAAGGGTTGTAGCCATTGGACTCCTAATACAACATCAGCACCTCCCATTGGAATGGAAAGCATTGGGCTAGTCAATACATACTCTCCCATGGATAGCTTGACATTATGGCACTTTCCAAGCAATTTATTGTTCCTCCATTTGCAATCATCACTTGACACGCTGGTGCTGGATATAGGAAGCAATTCAATTCTTTTGCTACCCTACAATGAATAAAATTGTGGGTACTTCCTGAATCAATCAACACTATTACCTTTTTCTTCTTGATTTGTCCTTCTACCTCGAGAGTTTGAGGAATGGTAATTCCTGCCAATCCATTACAAGATATGGTCGGATTTATTTCTTCTTCATCTAGGCTTTGTTCCTGGAGTATATATTCTTCTTTTGACCTTTCTCTTTTCCTTCTTGATATGTCCTTCTATCTTGAGAGTTTGAGGAGTGGTAATTCTTGCCAATGCTTTACAAGATATGGTATGATTCATTTCTTCTTTCTCTAGGGTGGGGTCCTGGCATATATCCTCTTCTTTTGATGATTCTTGCTCCTTTTCCTCCTCCTCTTTATATTCTATGTATAATAATTTCTTCTCAGCACCCTTATGACCTTTAGCGCATTTTCTATCACAATTGTAACAAAGCCCTTTTTCTCTTTTTTCTTCCAATTGTTGTGGTGTAACCCTTGTAGGTTGTGGAAGGCTAGGAGAAACAACACTTCCATCTTTATAGTTGTGAAGGGTATGCTTCATAATTTTGCTTTCCAATATGTCACAAAGCCTTTTTACTCTTTCCAATTGTTGTGGTGTTGCTCTAAAGAAGGTGTTTCTCTTTGTATCCTCATAATGTGCTATCATTTCCTCCGTGAAAATTGACCACGTCACAAGTCTTTTACGAGAACAAAACCCTTTATACCATAAAAATTGATACGGTTCTAAATATGAAGATGCAATACATACCTTTTGTAACAGTGGTACACCATGCATATCAAAATATTGCTCCATCTCACGTATCAAATTTACCGGATCCTTGACATCAAACTTCCTCATCTTGTTTTTTTCTTGATTTTAGGAGTTCGAAATTGAAATGACCGTAACTCTGTACTTTCAGATCTTTAAACTCTGAAACTACTACCTGTAGTATTCCACTGTGTCCTCTTTCCAATGCCACCAGTCTGACCCCAATTGGATTCTCCAATGAAGAGTTATGCCAATTCTCCCACAGTGACCTGATTATAGACTAATTCAGTAGAGCAAACTTGTACGACGTACCACGAGTCACTGTTTCGACCTTTGGATCTGAAGCTTGCATACAAGAAACTACCGTCCATCCTCTTTCCGAACCTTCTTACTAAATTTCAATCCGATCCCTAGAGAGAACGTTATGACGATTTTCCCCAGGTCACCTGTTTGGAATGTAATTCAGGAGTCTGCAAAAAGACCAACTTCCTCAGATCATATCTCCGCAAATATCCCATGAAAAGCTCTGAAATTCGGACCCAAGGTTTAGTGAGATTTCTTCTGAAATGGGTTTTTTTTCGACTTCTGAAACATCACATAAAAAACGTTATAGCGAAAATTCCACGATGACCTGTTTGGAGCAGCGAAACCCTAGAATCCAAAGCTCTGATACCAAATGTTATGAAACCAGCTCAAGAAAAGATAGATCAACGCCTTACAATTCAGCCTCTTCGAGGGGGAAACCTCCTTTACATTACATAAATGAACAATTCTTGGATGATTCAAATGACAAAACCTCCTTTCTATATATAGGAGTCTAAGGAGTCACAATATAACCCAGCCGACCTAACAATAATAATATGAAGCCACAATAGTAACATTAGTGGGCTTATATGGGGTACAATAATAACAATATGGGCACTATGTGGGTACATCAATATAATAAGTGGGTCGTACTAATAACAATAAGGGTTACACTAGTAGTATAGGGGCCTAACAGAAAGCCTGTCATGTCTACTTTCTAGAATGACTTGAATTTCTAGATTTGGATGTTATTAGACCCATCAAAAATGGAATCTTCCAAGACTACTTGCTGTGTGTCAAAAAAGTGGCAGAGAGGTCATTTTTTGATGGCTTTTTAGCCTTTAGGTGACCAATATCTACTCCAAAATTGATGAAAGTTTTTGGGTTTTCTTGTTTTTTCATGTTGATTCCAAAAATACAAACCATTTCTTCAAAAGATGCTCCAGTCAAAAGTGCAGCGCCAATGGCGCTGCGCATCTATTGGGTTTTCTTGTGTTTCCAATTTCAAAATTTGAAAATTGAAAAATTTTCTCAAAATTGCCGCAAATTTGGTGCACGGCACCCTCAAGCACTGCTATGATGAGCTAATGAATCATCATCAAGAATTTCTAATTTTTTTTCTCCTTTTGGCTTCTCAAAGCTTTCCTCAACCTTGCCTTTAGCTTCCTCATTCTTATATTACATATCTTGTTCCAGGTTGTATAGTGATAGGCCATGTGGTGAAGCATTTTCTTCTCTTTATTGACCTTCTCTAGAAACTTCTCAAGGTGAATGTTCACCCTCTATAGCCAAGTTTCTCGGTCATTCTCAATTTCTTGCTCAATGGAGGTCATCTTGCCCTTTGTTTTCTTTTCCTCTTGCCTTTCTTCCCTAATCATTTACAATTCCATAATAGCTTGTTTATTAGTTAATTGCCTATTTTCCTAATCAAGGTATTTGATTATTTACTTTCTCTTTCTAAATTCACTGATAGGGCTTGAATGTCAGCCTCTTTTTCTTTGATAATCAAATCTTTGACACTTCTTGGATTTTGAGCATCCAAGTCCATGACATTCTCCTCTTGAGCCACCTCATGGTCCACCAGGACAAAATCTCTCTCTCTCCCCTCACTAGGATAATCCTCATGCATCTTTCTCTTTCCTTATTCTCTGCCCTTCTGTTTCTACCAAACCCCTGCCTACCTAGCTGGAGAAGAAGGCAAAGCCCCTTCCACTCTAGGTGGGGATAGCATTTGCCTATGATATGTAGATGAAGGCGAGACCCATTCCACTCCTTGTGGAGATAGTACTCGCTTGACAGCTAGAAAAACCCTCCTAGTGCCTCTCTCATAAGTGAAAAACACTGGCACTCCCAAATTTTTAGTTTCTTTGGCTTGTTCATGTCTTGAAGGTTTAGCTTCCTCCTCATGCACTGATGAAAATATTTGAGGACCTTTGAAAACCTCATGAGAAATGAAGGTTTCTTATGGTATATTTAGCTTATTTAACTAATGCAACACAATGATCTTGATCAGAGAGAAGTGGTAAATGTTGTTCATTTGTTGGGGATAAGGCTTTTTCTTGACATAGTGTGCTATCGTTTCAATATTTTGGAACATGAAGAAAGGAAGATCCATCATTCTCACTCTAGTAAAATGCATCAATAACCTAATGTGGTAGGCATAAAACCATGAAAACCTACCTTCACAAGTAAAATATTTAATGATGATCTTCATGAGTGGCGCAAACCTATCCTACAAGAATTTGAATGGAAACAATCTTTTTAGCTTGCTGAGGCACGCAACCTTGATGTAAGGCTCATAAAATTCCCTGTCAATGTACTACCCTTTGTTCCATTTTTCACCTATGTTTGGAATTCCTGTAGCCTCTGAAATGATGGCAGGTGACAAAGTGAAATTAACTCTAGCAAGTTGTACTTCATTATTGTCCAGGTGTGACACAAATAGCCTTGCTAATTCATGGTGGTATTTGACCCTTTCAACCCTTTCACAAAAATCATAACGAGGCTGATGCTTGAAACATGTGATAGCAAAGGGGAAAACAAGTAATTCTCTAAGGCTAATGGGCTCCTCCCTAGTTATCTTTCCTCCTTTGTGAGGTCTCTTCTACAACAAGTTTAGTTCCCTAGAACTATCACTGAGGGTCTCTTCCCCAATTTCATAATCACTGTCCACTGGCTTGATTGACTGTAAATGCTAGTGAGGAAAGATAGCGTAGGTGAATGATTAGTATGAAGAGATTTTAAAAAGAAACAAAGTGAGTGAGATGAAATAAGGATATGAGTGAGACTTGATGGAGTGTAGGGTTTGAGGGAATAGGGTATGAAGGGAATAAGTTGGGTTTAGGTAATTTAGGGTATAGAGGTTATGTATGTAAGTAGGATTTTAGGGAAGTGTATGTGAGTGAATGGGAATGGGAAGTAGGGTTTTAGGGAAGTATCATGTGAGGGAATGGGAATGGGAAGTGTGTGTAGGGGTTAGGGTTTTAAGGAAAAGTCACCAATTATAAAAAAGACAGCTATGTAAACAGTGACTTTATGGAAAAACTTGGCTGCCAGGGTTTAGCCTTTTCAAAAATTAGCTCTAAGCACAAAAAGTCTTATGGAAATGAGTAGCAGTGATACTTACATGTAGGAGAGAAATCTATGAAAATGGGAAGAAATTTGAGCGATTTTTGGTCTTGTTTAAGGTTCCTAGCACTGAGAGGGTAATTTCCTAGAGCTGTGTAGCACACTGCAATAGGTGCGCAGCGCACTGCAATGGGTACGCAGCGCCAAATGAATGTGCAATGCCTTTGTTAATTTACATTGAGCTGAGCCATCCCATGTGCAGCGCCAGGCAATAGGTGCGCAACGCTTGTGTTTTTCTCTAGTGACACTTCAACTTGCTTCTTTTTGTCCAATGACACCTCAAAATCGCCTTTTAGTTTCTCCTTTGCACTTTGATCTTCACAATGAGGTGATATAAGACATGAAAGCCTTTTATATCTTTTCAAGCCTTTTCATTTTTCATTTAACATAGCTCACTTTCTAACGTTTATTTACTCCCCTGAAATACTCTGTTTTAGTTGATTCTTGACTTTCGGCATGTTCACAGGTGGAATGATGCTCATCTCTTTGACGTTTTGTAGTGGCAGGAGTTGACCAAGTTGGAAAGTGACCAGGAGCAGCATATGAATAATTATTACATATAGGAACCATAAAATTACAGTGAATTACATGAAGTGAAATAATAATAAACTACAAATGCTCAGCTCTTTCCACTCAAAACAAGTTTTGAGTTTAAAGAGATTTATTTAGCTTGCAATCAAATAAATTATGATATTTTACTCTGTTCAACCTCCTCATGTGCCTGCTAACATTTATTTGTCATGTGAATAACCATAGAGAAAAACCCTAAGACCTAGAAAAACCAAATCCTAAGACTGGTTTTTTACAAATGAAGTGAATTGTAAAGAATATGAATGACTGAAAGGATATTTTACATAGATCATTAGGTATATAGCATGAGGGAAAAATGAAATAAAACCCTACCATCAGTTGATCCATGACCTAATGGAGTGCATCTCATCAAAATGGGACACCTAATATGAAATGCAAAAGAGAAATTTGATCACTGATGGCAGTGTGAAAGCACTGCCACTAACATTGGCTCCAATGGGGATGGTAGCTCCTTGGAGGTGCCAAGAACCATAGATCTTTGGAGAACGTAGACTAGTGCCTCTTCCATTGGGAATGGAGTCAAAATATCAAACTGAAATTACACGACTGAATGCTGATGACTCAAAGACACAAACTGACTCTGAAACTGTCTTTAAAATGACTGAAAAAATGACTCAAGACTTACTTAACTAAAACAAGTACTTACAAAGCTTTTTAATGGAAATAGACCATCAAGATTTGAGGGCTTCAAATCATGATGACAACCACCTGCCTAGTGATGAAATATGTACAATCATGTGAAGTGGGCCTTCCAGTGTAACCAATCCAGCAGATGGCTACATACTGAAATTCTTCTCTCACTTTCCCCAAGCAGGTAGAACGATGTACATGTATGAAAATCACAATAACAATTGAAACCAAGGCTTATGCTAACGAACCAGGCAAAATTTATATTTTCTAATGCTTGCAAAAGAATGTTGAAGGGATCTTGAAAATCCCGAAGCACTAGCTTGTCTTGAGATCCAACAACAAAAATACAAGTACTCCCTTCATTCTGATCTGAAAGAACAATTGGTTGCTGATTGATAGGAAGGCATAGAGCAGTATAAGATTTTACTATCTGAGTGTTGGCTCGAAATTCCTTGACCATGAGAAATTTTGACTCGATTTCTAGCATACTGTCTCTCTCAGGCTCAATTTCATAGTCTAAGCCTTTCTTAAATAGAAAACATTCTTCAATATTATCAAACATGACAGCCTTATCATTTTCATGAAGGAAAACAATATATGTTCATTGATATATAAATCTAATTTCAAGACAGTTATCATTTTCAAAAGTGGAAGAAGCTTCATTAACATCTTCTTGACTATGTGAACACTACAAACCTGCGTTAGCTTGGGCTGTAACCTGACCTTTAAGGAGTTGATCTATCTCATCTTCAGACAGAGGAGATAATAATTTTTGTTTTCTTTTGCTCAAGCAATTATTGTATTCTTGAAATAACATGAAAAACATGAAAAACCTGAATGGCAATCCTCAATTCCCTGGTCTTATAAAATTTTAAAACATTATTGATCATCTTCATATGACATGGCAATCAAATTGTCATCGCACTCATCAGTCATACAATGGAAAAGATCAGATAGTTCTTGAAACTCAAAACTAACACTTCTATCATTTACCACTGAGTTATCCAAAGAAGATTTTTCACTTACATGAACAAAGATCTCATCTTGTTTTTCATAAAAGGATTGGATTACCTCCTCGTGAAGAATTTTTTCTAATGAAATGAGAACACTTGGATCAATAACTTTGTCTTCTTCTTTCCAGACGATCTCAATAACAGAGCTCTCCTTCATGGGATTCAGAACAAGGTAATCTTCATCATCACGATTTGAATCTAGATCTGAAATAGCCAACTTGATTTCATCACAATCTAAAAATGAAACTTGATTTCCCTGCATACTGTCATCTGCTATGATCAGATCTGAAATAAGACCTTGTCTTCCATCATTTTCAGTTGTACTAAGATCTTGATCTTGTTGCAAATTTTCCTGCACATCTTGATAAGTATCCACTAAGCTCTCTTTATGCTGTTGAAATGGATTTTCATGCAGGGCTTCCATGATCTCATCGTCCATGAAGTTATCATCTTCATAAACTTTCTCTAGATTTTCAATAAAACTATAAGCATGTCTACAACAATTCTGAACTAATATTAAGGATGGATAAGATTCTTTATACCTTTCAAAGAACATGGTATGAAAACCTTTCAAATAGTAAATACTAGCAGGCAGCAAACTTTCCTACCAATATCGGGCTTCACCTTCCATAGTGGCCATGAATGTCTTCATCATGAAGTCTTCAGGAAAATAAACCTTCAACTTCCGAATATGTATGTGAAATCTAACCAGATGTAAAGCAACATCATTCCTATCATCATCTTTAAACATAGGCAAATTCCTTTGCCAATCTACCTTCGGAATTTTATTTGGGAAACCTAGAATGTGATCTCGGCTCATGGGAGCATACTTTCGAGCAAACAAATCCATTTTGATAAAAATGAATTTACCAAGAAAATATTTAGGCTACTGGTTCATGAAGAGTAGAGTTGCCATAAAAAATGCTAAACCTTGGGATTCTTCGACACTGGAGTTGCCAGGTGAATGATTTCAGTGTTCCGGTGTCTGATCGTTGTCCACCATCAACAATCAGGTCTAAACTTGATACATTTTACTAAGTAACATAAAACTACGATCCCCAGTATGGTCACCACTATGTTAAAGCCTATATCGACTTCGGGCTGAAGGGAGGAAATCTTAGGATAACGACAAACCACGCTTAACCTGGTAGCTAGCCCTAACAGGTCAGGAGAGGGCTCTCTCCTTGTCAATCTTAGTAAAGATGATTGCAATTACATTTTGAAATGACTAAATTGAAATTAGATTTTAGGCTAGGTATAGTAGCTCTATTTGGTTGATTTTAATGGTTGGTTGTTGGATCAAATGGAGTAGGCAGTTGAGGTATGAGAAATCAAATCAGAATTGCAAACATGTTCTGTAGGGCGAGATAGATAAGTGTTTGTGCACTAGTAATTGAGTGAGATGATTGATTTAAGACTACTGAGGGGCTGAGGAGGGCATGTAGAGACCATGAATCCTCTTCAAACTGCTGAAAACATTGAGAACTAAATGCATTCCCAAGGCAAAACACTGTTATCAATGTATTTTTCCTATTTCTCTTGATTCATTTAGTTAAGAAGAATGGAAAAGGTTTTGAAACGTATAACACATAAGAATAACTTATTACAAAAGATTAAATAATACAAAAACAGAGTATCATAAGAATCCCACAAAAATAGTTGTAAAACCTGGTTTTATTCCTTGCCAAACTGTTGTAGAGATATACAATAGAGCTCAGAGCTTCCACAAGAGTCCAACCTTTTCAAATGACTAAGAAAGTGCAAAATATAGGCACAAAACCACCTGTGCTAGCCATCAGGGGTTAAATCCATGAAGAGAGGAGTGGTTTAAACTAATTCTAAACAAGGAGCAGGAATATAGGCAGTGGAACAACTTGCCTCTAAAACTATGGAAATTGATTCATTCCTCCCCTAACCACCTAAAAATGATGAATTTACCTCTAAGAGTCATTTTTAAATTATATTTACATCCCATAGCATCAATTACATTCATAAATTTACCTAAAAAGAGCCCAAAATTCAAATTACAAAAAATCTAGGCGAAATTTTGATTTTGGAGCCAAACTGGTAATCTCCATCCAATGTGCAGCGCCATTGATCCAATGCGCAACGCTTTTGCCAAGCCATATTTGGGGACCTTCCTAATGTCCAAATTCGGTTCAAGATAGCTCATTGAAAATCTTGTCTAGTCTACTTTCTAGAACAACATGAATTTCTGGATTTGGATGTCATTTCCCCCCTCAAAAATGGAATCTCCCAAGACTGCTTCCTATGTGTCAAAAAAGTGGCAAAGAGGTCATTTTTTGATGGTTTTTTGGCCTTTAGGTGACCAATATCTGCTCCAAAATTGATGAAACTTTTTTGGTTTGTTTTTTTCTCATGATGATTCCGAAAATGCAAACCATTCCTTCAAAAGATGCTGCAGTTAAAAGCGCAACACCAGTGGAGCTACGCACCTATCGAGTTTTCCTGTGTTTCCAATTTCAAAATTTGAAAATTGCAAAATTTTCTCAAAATTGCTCCAAATTTGGTACAAGGCACCCTCAAGCACTACTATGATGAGTTAATGAAGCATCAGAAATAATTTCTAATTTGTTTTTCTCCTTTTGGTTTCTGAAAGCTTTCCTCAACCTTGCCTTTAGCTTCCTCATTCTTATATTACATATCTTGTTCCAGGTCGTATAGTGATAGGCCATGTGGTGAATTATTTTCTTCTCTTTATTGGCCTTCTTTACCAACTTCTCAAGGTGAATGTTCACCCTCTCTAACCAAATTTCTTGGTCATGCTCAATTTCTTGCTCAATGGAGGTCATCTTCCGCTTTGCTTTCTTTGCCTCTTGCCTTTCTTCCCTAATCATTTGCAATTCCATAATAACTTGTTTATCAGTTAATTGCTTATTTTCCTACTCAAGGTATTTGATTATCCACTTTTCTCTTTCTAAATTGACTGATAGGGCTTGAAAGTCAGCCTCCTGTTCTTTGATGATCAAATCTTTGACACTTCTTGGATTTTGAGCATCCAAGTCCATGACATTCTCCTCTTGAGCCACCTCATGAACCACTGGGACAAAATCTCTCTCTTGCCCCTCACTAGGATCATCCTCATGCATATTTTTCTTTCCTTTATCTCTGCCCTTCTGTTTCTATCCAACCTGTGCCTGCTTAGCTGGAGAAGAAGGCAAAGCCCCTCCCACTCTAGGTGGAGATAGCATTTGCCTATGATCTGTAGATGAAGGCGAGACCCCTTCCACTCCTTGTGGAGATAGTACTCACTTGGCAATTGCAAAAAGCCTCCTAGTGCCTTTCTCATAAGTGACAAACATTGGCACTCCCAAAGTTTCAGTTTCTTTGGCTTCTTCATGTCCTGAAGGTTCAGCTTCATCGTCATGCACTGATGAAAATATTTGAGGACCTTTGAAAACCTCATGAGAAATGAAGGTTTCCCATGGTATATTTAGCTTATTCAATTGATGGAACACAATGATATTGATCAGAGAGAAGTGGTAAATGTTGTTCATTTGTTGGGGATAAGGCTTTTTCTTGACATAGTGTGTTATCTTTTCAATATTCTGGAACATGAAGAAAGGAAGATCCATCATTCTCACTCTAGTAAAATGCATCAATAACCTAATGTGGTAGGCATACAACCGTGAAAACCTACCTTCACAAGTAAAATATTTAATGATGATCTTCATGAGTGGGGCAAACCTATCCTGCAAGAATTTGAATGGAAACACTCTTTTCAGCTTGCTAAGCCATGCAGCCTTAATGTAAGGCTCATAAAATTCCCTGTCAATGTACTGCCCTTTGTTCCATTTTTCACCTATGTTTGGAATGCCTATAGCCTCTGAAATGATGGCAGGTGACAGAGTGAAAGTAACTCTAGCAAGTTGTACTTCATTATTATCCAGGTGTGACACAAATAGCCTTGCTAATTCATGGTGGTATTTGACCCTTTCCACCCTTTCACAAAAATCATAATGATACTGATGCTTGAAACATGTGATAGCAAAGGGAAAAGCAAGTAATTCTCTGAGGCTAATGGGCTCCTCCCTAGTTATCTTTCCTACTTTGTGAGGTCTCCTCTATTGCAAGTTTAGTTCCCTAGAACTGTCACTGAGGGTCTCTTCCCCAGTTTCATAATCGATGTCCATTGGCTTGATTGACTGTAAATGCTAGTGAGGAAAGATAGTGTAGGTGAATGATGAGTATGAATAGATTTTCATAAGAAATAAAGTGAGTGGGATGACATAAGGATATGAGTGAGACTTGATGGAGTGTAGGGTTTGAGGGAATAGGGTATGAAGGGAATAATTTGGGTTTAGGTAATTTAGGGTATAGAGGTTATGTATGTAAGTAGGATTTTAAGGAAGTGTATGTGAGTGAATGGGAATGGGAAGTAGGGTTTTAGGGAGGTATCATGTGAGGGAATGTGAATGGGAAGTGTGTGTAGGGGTTAGGGTTTTAAGGAACAAACACCAATTATAAAAAAGACAACTATGTAAATAGTGACTTTATGGAAAAACTTGGCTCCTAGGGTTTAGCCTTTTCAAAAATTAGCTCTAAGCACAAAAAGTCTTATGGAAATGAGCAGCAGTGATACTTACATGTAGGAGATAAATATTTGCAAATGGGAAGAAATTTGAGCAGTTTTTGGTCTTGTTTGAGGTTCCTAGCACTGAGAGGGTAGTTTCCAATAGATACTTACATGTAGGAGAGAAATCTTTGCAAATGGGAAGAAATTTGAGCAATTTTTGGTCTTGTTTGAGGTTCCTAGAACTGAGAGGGTAGTTTCCAACAGGTGCGCAATGCACTGCAACAGGTGCGTAGCACACTACAACAGGTGTGCAATGGAAAATGAATGCAGTGTGCCTTTGTTAATTTACATTGAGCTGGGTGATCCAATGTGCAGCGCCAGGCAATAGATGCACAACGCCTATGTTTTTCTCCAGTGACACTTCAACTTGCTTCTTTTTGTCCAATGACACCTCAAAATCGCCTTTTAGCTTCTCCTTAGCACTTTGATCATCACAATGAGGTGATATAAGACATGAAAGCCTTTTATATCTTTTCAAGCCTTTGATTTTTCATTTAACATAACCCACTTTCTAATGTTTATTTGCTCCCCTGAAATACTCTGTTTTAGTTGATTTTTGACTTTCGGCATGTTCACAGGTGGAATGATGCTCATCTCTTTGACTTTTTGTAGTGGCAGGAGTTGACCAAGTTGGCAAGTGACCAGGAGCAGCATATGAATAATTATTACATATAGGAACCATAAAATTACTGTGAATTAGATGAATTGAAATAATAATAAATAAAAAATGCTTAGCTCTTTCCACTCAAAACAAGTTTTGAGTTTAAAGAGATTTATTTAGATTGCAATCAAAGAAATTATGATCTTTTAAACTATGTTCAACCTCCTCATGTGCCTATTGACATCTATTTTTCATGTGAATAACCATAGAGAAAAACCCTAAGACCTAGAAAAACCAAATCCTAAGGCTGATCTTTTACAAATGAAGTGAACTGTAAAGACTATGAATGACTGAAAGGATTTGTGACATAGATCAGCAGGTATATAGCATGAGGGAAAAATGAAATAAAACCCTACCATCAGTTGATCCATGATCTAATGGAGTGTAACTCATCAAAATGGGACACCTAATATGAAATGAAAAAGAGAAATTTGATCACTGATGGCGGATATGTGTTGACTATAGAGAACTCAATAAAGAAACCTAGAAAGACCACTTCCCCCTTCCATTCATTGATCAGTTCTTGGACACTTTAGCAGGGAAGAAATTCTTTTCTTTCCTATATGGCTTCAGTGGATACAATCAGATCTAATTGCCCCTGAAGATTAGGATAAAACTACCTTTACCTTTCCTTGGGGAACATTTGCTTAGAAGGTCTTACCCTTTGGGCTATGCAATGCACCTGGCACATTTCAGATCGTTGTACTTAGAATTTTTTCATATTTAATAAATGAAGGGCTCGAAGTATATATGGATGACTTCACACCTTATGGGGATGACTTTGAGCCAGCATTACAAACATTAGAAAAAGTGCTGTAAAGATGCATTTCCACCAGGCTCTACTTGAGCCATGAAAAGTGTCATATGATGATGACCGAGGGACTCATCCTAGGTCACTATATCTCAGCAGCTGGAATACAGGTAGATCCGACTAAAATTCAGATAATTTTGTTAATACCTACCCTTACCACACAAACAAAGGTACACAGTTTTTTGGGATTTTTTGGTTATTATAGAAGATTTATAAAGCTTTTTTCTCAGATTGCCGCACCTTTATATGCACTAATAGGAAATATAAATTTCATTTGGACAGATAAGTGTGACCGTGCTTTTGAGGATCTAAAAAAACTTGTATCAATAGCCCCAGTGCTAAGGGGCCCAAACTGGGATTTGTCATTCCAGATTCCATCGGATGCTTCAAACACATCAATCGAAGCAGTTCTTGGGTAGGAAGAAGATAAAAAGCCATATGCAATATATTATATAAGAAAAAATCCATCTCCTACTGAATTAAACTATATTGTGACTGAAAAATAATTTTTAGCTATAATATATGCTGTAAATAAATTTAGAAACTATATAACTAGATATACTGTAGTTTTATATACAGATCATTCTGCCATTAAGTATTTAGCGAATAAACCTGTTACAAATGGAAGAGTAACAAGATGGTTGATTCTCTTGCAGGAATTTGACATTACAATTAAGGATTGATCTAGAAGAGAAAACCCTGTGGCTGATTTTCTTTCACGAATGCCAAAGCCAGCGGATGCAACAGCAGTTGAGGATCAATTTCTTGATGAACATTTATTTGTTATTACTATCAGAACACCATGGTATGCTGACGTTGAAAATTACTTGGCAGTGGGAAAATTACCCAAGCACCTAACGCCTAATGAAAGAAAACAAATAGTGGAGCGCAATACCCAATTCTCTTGGATTGGGGGCTACTTATTCCATACAGGGCATATATGCACATCAGAAGATGCATCTGGGAAGATGAAGTGTTTGACATTCTAAAAGATTGCCATGATGGGATGTGTGGCTGACATTTTGCAGACTACAGAATCGGTCACAAAGTTTTACAAACAGGCTGTTACTGGCCCACTATCTTTAAAGATGCTAAAAAGTTTGTTCAAGCTTGTGATAACTGCCAGAGGGCAGGATGCCCTGGACAATCTGATGATATGCCTCTGAACCCGCAATTAGTAATCGATCCTTTTGAGTGGTGGGCACTAGATTTTGTTGGTTCTATTAACCCATCATCCAATCAAAAAACATACATACTGGTTGCAACAGAGTATGTTACTAAATGGGTTGAAGCAAAGGTGCTACCAAGAGCTACAGAGGATTCAGTAATACATTTTCTTTTTCAGTTAGTTGTGCGATATGGCTTACTAAGAGACATAATTACATATGGAGGACCACAATTCATAGGTAACAAGATTGCTGCAACATTGAGAAATTATGGTATTCTGCACAAAATTACAACTCCATACCACCCACAAGCAAACGACGAAGTAGAAAGTACTAATAAGGTAATTGAGGCAATACTTACAAAAATAGTTGCATCACACAGACGTGACTGGGCTTTAAGATTGCTAGAAGTCTTGTGGGAATACTGCACAACATGGAGAAACACCACAGGGTATTCACCATATCAATTAGTATTTGGTAAGGAACCCATCTTCCCAATCAAATTTGAGATTCAAACATTAAGAACAGTGAAGGAGGTGGGTTTGAATTTAAATGAAGCTCAGACCGATAGATTACAACAAATCAATGAATTATATTAAATTAGGCTCTCAGCTCTTCAACGCACTGCATTAATTCAACAGCAGAGGGCAAAATGGCACGATGCCCTTATTAAGAAGAAGACCTTCCACAAAGGAAACTAGGCACTCCTATACGATTCAAGGTTCCAGGATTTCCCTAGAAAACTCTAGACCAGATGGCTAGGACCTTATGAGATACAAAAAGTCCATGATAATGGCACCATTACATTGACAACCAATGATGGATTTGGATATTCTTTCAAAGCGAATGGTCATCGAGTGCGAATTTATCACACACCGCTTACCAGGGAGTCCTTTTACCAACAGTTATGGGAAGATTCCACCATGCAAATTCTCGGTGAGGAGGTTAACCCATCCTCCACATCAATCCAGTAAACAACTCATTTGTTTTTGAATTTTGTATATAAACCTTTCTTTTTAAAATTTTATTGTATAAACTGTTTTTTTGGTACAGATTTTAGTGTTGTTCCATTTAAGGAACAACTGTTGTTCCTCTTAAGGAACAAAAGTCATTCCACTTAAGGAACAACACTTTTCTCTTTATTTAATTTTCGTGTTGTTCCTCTTAAGGAAAAATCTTTGTTCCATTTAAGGAACAATAACCGTTCCATTTAAGGAACAAAAGTTTTTGCGTGTGTTTTCCTTTTGTTGTTCCTCCTAAGGAACAGTTGTTGTTCCTCTTAAGGAACAGCAGTCGTTCCTCTTAAGGAATAGAAGTTTGCATGTTTATATTTTTGTTGTTCCTCTTAAGGAACAGTTGTTGTCCCTCTTAAGGAATAGCAGCCGTTCCTCTTAAGGAACAACAGTTTGCATGTTTATGTTTTTGTTGTTCCTCTCAAGGAACAGTTGTTGTCCCTCTTAAGGAATAGTAGTCGTTCCTCTTAAGGAATAACCTTTTGCGTGTGTTTTCTTTTTGTTGTTCCTCTTAAGGAACTGCAACCGTTCCTCTTAAGGAACAATAGTTTTGTGTGTTTATATTTCTGATGTTCCTCTTAAGGAACAAATGCTATTCCTCTTAAGGAACAACAATCATCCCATTTAAGGAAGAACAATTTTGTGTTTTTGAATGTTTGTTGTTCCTCATAAGGAACAACCCCTATTCCTCTTAAGGAACAGTCGTTGTTCCTCTTAAGGAACAATAGTTGTTCCATTTAAGGAACAACAACCATGTTTACATTTGTTTTGCGTTATTCCATTTAAGGAATAGTTGTTATTCCCTTTCAAAGGAAAAACAGTCGTTCCATCTAAGGAACAACAATTTCGTATGCGCATGCTTTACGTTGTTCCATTTAAGGAATAGTTGTTGTTCCTCTTAAGGAACAGTTGTCGTTCCTTCTAAGGAACAATAGTTTCATCATTTTTTTTTCTTATTGTTGTTCCTCTTAAGGAACAACAGTTTCGCTTCGGGTTGTTTTTATGTTGTTCCGCCGAAGGATCAACACTTTCACTTGCGTCTATTTTATTTTTTGTTCCTCTTAAGGAACAACTGTTGTTCCTCATAAGGAACAACAGTTTCGTGTGCAATTTTTTTTCTTTTTTCCGTTCCTCTTAAGGAAAAACAGCCTTGCATGAACTTGTCTTTTTGTTGTTCCTCTTAAGGAATAGTAGCCGTTCCATTTAAGGAACAACACCTTTTTTTTTAGTGCATTTTTTGTAAATAATGTTTCATTCTTCATGATCCTTTGAAGGCAAGAATACAAATTTATGCAAGGATACAAAATTTGAAGGTTATTAGAATAAGCAAATCAAAGAGAAATTATCATCTCTAATGAGATTGCTTTTTATTAATTAGAAAAAGGGAAGGACACAACTATCTATATCACTTTGTTGTCCTTATTTTCACTATAACTCAAATTGATTGATTACATGTGCCATGCTGGTTCTTCCCTAATTTTCATGATTCTCTTTGCTTATTATCATTCAATAAGAATAAGGGCATATTTTCTTCTATTGATATGCTCAAACTTCTTCCACCATCCCTACTCTTATGGAATGTTGAGCCACCCTCTATATATGAATAGGAAGTTCTATATGAAAGAAAATAAAAGAAAGAAGAGAATATATATATATATATCTGTGTGTGTGTGTGTGTGTGTGTTCACTAACAATTCTATGATTTGTCAAATGGAGGATAGGAGGTCTCATCTATTAGCCTCCTATTGCAATAGGTGTTCATATTTCATGATTGACTGTTTACATGCCAAATATGTCATCTTTTTATTGCTGCAAAGTTTCCATATTTCCACAGAGTTTCCATTTTGATGAGTTATTCCAATTTTGAAGAGTTGTTCAATTAAGGGAAGGCCAAACAGTTTAATCTTGGCTTCCCTAGGTTTCAATTGCTTGTTTTAGAATATAGAGATGAATATCTGTCCAAACTGTTTAATATTGGCAGATTTGTAAATAGGTAGAGAAACAAGGGCACTCATCAGCTTAATCTGAGCCCCGGAAGAGATAAGGATCGATTTAGATAGGAGAATGGCTGAAAGAAAAGTTGAAAAGTTGGGTTTGCTAGTTCAAGTGCACCCAAACCAAAAAGAAGACAAAATGCTAGGTAAGTAGGCCGGGTAGGTAATTTTGTGGTGGTTGAATGATCATTTGTGATACATTTCATATTTTCAAGTGTCAAATATATCCAGATCACAAGTATGAGGCAGTTTTTCATTTGGAGCAGCTCAAGCGAAGCATGTTTAACTTCCCCTTCTTCCTCTTACCCAAATCATTCACTAACTTTCCCTAAAGAGGTCAAGATCTTCTTGATATCTCTTAAATTCCTCATTTTTCATATCAATTGCCTAAATAAAGGTCTACTTTTCTTAGGAGTACTCTTATTTCTTCTATGAGTCATTTTTCCCTTTAAAAGCCTAAGATCTCTAAACTTAGCGCTTTCTTGTCATTGTCATATTAATTTCTAACTCTACTATGTAAAATCCCTATCTATTTTCCCTTCCCCTTACTAAAATATGTTAAATAACTCCCTTATGTACATATCCCCTCCCTTTGGTTGAAAAATAACCATAAATTTCCCTTGGGAATTACTAAGTTTGACTGCATCTTGCTTCTCTAAACATCTTCCAATGCATTAGGACTCACTCCTATGCGTAAAATCCCTCTTTTAGGCCTTGATTCCACCTTTCTAAGGCACAAAATCCCCTTATAATGCTTTCAAACTCCTTCTGAGCATTAAAACCCCTCCTCTCTATACTTCGGACCTCTTTCGAAGCCTCAAGAATCCTTTTCGAAGCATGGAAACATGCCTCCGATCTTCAAAATGCCCCTTCCGATGCATTACAGGCCTTCTTTTTTATTTCAGAACCCTCCGATACACATAAGTCTTCCCCCGATCACTTAAACCTTCCTTTGGTTACATTGTCCCTTTATATTTTGCATGCCTCCAATGTATATGCCCCAATGTGATTTCGGCGATCGGCGTTTCGTTGTATATATGTATGCACATAATTCAAAGGCCCTGCCGATAGCGATATCAGCGATTGCCCATCGCAAGTTTTATATATATGCAACACTCCCCACCTCCATGACCCCTGATGAGCGATATTGCGATGCATTCTTAGCCGTTGGATCAGCCCGCGACGGATCCAACGGCCCAAATCTAATTTGAGCTGCACTATTCCTCCCACCTGCATCTTCATTGTTTTTCCATATAAAGTGATGTTTTTTGCTTTGTATAAAGAAAGGGGGTTGTTTCACATGTATTGGTTCGGCGCCTATGTGTGCCCTTAGCATAGGGAAGCGGATCATTTCTTGGCCCATGTTTCATCGCTCCAAGCCCCGAAATAGTTCCAAAATGCATGATTTGGCCTCGGTGTGCCTCCAGAATCCACTCTTCCACCAGTTTGTAATTGTTTATCATTTTTGAAGCCATTTTCAATCGACCAAGCGCCAATAGCATTCCAAAGGCAGCAGATAGCCCGACAGTGTGTCTTTTGGCCAAGCAGTAGCAGAAAAGGGGCGATCTTGACAGATTAAAGTGTATCAGCACTGAAAACGGTCCCGATTCAATAACAAAGGGTATCAGTGAAGCGGCAGAGAGTATCAGTCGAAAGTATCAGTGGAAATCTTTATTTCCAATGCAGATGAATAATAAAGGCCCCCCAACAAAGTCAAAGGAGCAGTTCTGAGCCATTAAGGCTCGTCAAATCATTGTTAAATGCGTTAAAAGCACCTAAAGGCAGCATAATTTCTTGAGAGGTGCAGATAAGAGAATTTAAGGCCCAATTATTGCAAAAACAGTGTATAAAGACACATGAGAGAAGCACTGCAAGTTCCCAAGGTACAGTTATGGCCAAATGCCAGTGCAGAGCTCCAAAGGACCCATATGAGCCATGTTTTGATATTGCTGCCCCAGCGCAACAGTTAGATAGATATTTATAGCATTTATTTCAAGCATATATTAGATTAAACAATTGATTTCCCTCAGATTTGTTTAAGATCTGTTTTGTAGATATATTAGGAGATATTTTTCCCTCAGATCTTCTAAGAGATCTAGTCTGTACATATTTTTTTTTATATAAACCACCCTCTACTATAAAAAAAAGGGGGTTTGGTTGATTTGGTAGACTCCAGACCTGCGTTGTATTATTGAGAGTTTTTTATAATCAGAGATTACTAGAAAGCTTGGATGATGGACTGTCTGTTGTGTTTTTTTAATACCTGAAGAGTGATTATGGAATTCTCATGCTGCTACATGGCCTAATAAGTGTCTCTTGCCTTTGTTTTTCAGTTTATATATGTTGGTATCATCTATATGTCACTATCTAGATTGCAGAAAGAAAGACTAGTCTAGAATTTGCTTTACAGCACTCTATACTTATTTTCTGCAATTTCTATATGTTTTCTTCTGATTTAGGCATTAATGTGAATACCTCATGGCTCATATTTGTTCGATGTCATCAATGCATGATTTTTATTTAGGAAATCTTGACTGTTCCTAGATAGAGTTCATTCACCTTCCCTCTGTCAGCCAGATGAAAGATTTCTTAGTTGCCTTACATCTCTAACCTCCATTTCATCCTTTTTCAGCTTGAATGTTGTTTCATGTGTAGCTATCCTGCTCTATATTCCTCTTGTGACCAAGAAAACGCACCAGCAGCCCTAAACCATGACTCCATGCCCAATGGTTTGAACTTCTCATAGTTTGCAACCCAACTCTGCTTGAATACATTCATCCTTCCCACCAAAACTTAAACAAAACCCAGTATCATCATAACTAGACTAAACTCACCCTAAACAAAGCTAAATTACAAAGAGAGAGCCCTCTCTGATTGCAGGTAGGCTAGGACCTGCAGTCCAAAGATTGGTTTGGGTTACCTCGGTTGTATCCCTTAAGGAGCCAAGGGACAACCTAAGTGTTAACATCATCATGAGTCAGTCTACCATGATCATAAAGAAGCAGTGAAGTGGCATTCCCACTATGGCCACCACACCAGAGATATGATCCAATGGACACATCAAAAAAATAAAAGTCCTTGGAATAGGAGGTCTCATCACGAGCCGACCTACCCACCTTTCACTCATTCCTAGTGAATGGCATTGTGATCCATCTGGTTACTAAGCCACCACAATGGCCTCCACTCTGACATCACAAGGCACTTTCCTAAGTATACATCAAGGACCATGGTTCCAAAAGGTGAAAAAGCAATTTTGTCAAGGTTATAAACACTTGTGGGCAACAGAACTTTACTGATGGTATTGGAGTCATATTTTTCAACATCAATAGTAATTATAACCCTTTTCTTATTTCTTTATCTTTATTTCAGAAGAGATCATGTTCCCAATTCCTTTTGAACCTTTATGCATTGAAATCGTTTAAAAAAAGTCAATCATAACGAGTTAAGTGGAATAAATGACTGCATAACATTTTACCCACATCAGATGTCCTTTCCCCTTTTCAAATTACTCCATGGCATCTCGATATTTATTCATAATTCTCATGATATGCATTGATTTCAGCAACTTGATATTTTTGTGATCTTGTCATAAATATGTACCGCTTACCATTTTTACCACTGTACGATTGTCATCAATACGTTGTGCCTACATTTAACCGGTTGAAGGCGACCTATCATTTTTCAGGAGGGCGCGAGTGACTTCCAAAACACTTTTGCTTATGTGTCAGTCTTTTATTTGGTTGTACTAGGCTGCATGATATCCCATAAGAGCAAACTTTAATGGTATCTATGTTATTAAAAAGGTATTATCCGATATTTACAGTTTGTTGTTCCATTTTTTGCTCTATGCATTACTATATAAAAATAACAGTGTGCAGAATTTAGACAAAATGGGAGGACGATTAGTACACAACGAGCCATAGACACTAGTAGTTTCTGATGCCGCATGAGAAATTTTAGTAAGGGCTGGATGGGTCGCATATTTTACGCGACTGCAGCAGCCCAATGAAACCATGGCTATTGAATTCTTACAAAATTTGCATGATGATCATTCTATAGTAAGAGGAAGACAAATAACAGTGACAGATACAGTAATAGCCGAGGTATCTGGACTACCAGCAGACGGACCTATATGGACACATAAAAAATTGAGGCTTCAAGACACCATGGCTATCTTTCGGGATGACGGACAAAACCTGATTATCAAAGGTGAAGGAGTCCAGCCCTCATCTCTGGGAGAACCATGGATAGAGTTTGCTAGAGTAGTTTAGAGCTACATTACATGTGATGGAAGAAAGGATGTGGTAAGACTACGCCACCTTAAATTACTAGCAGTTTTAAAACAGAAATGTTCTGTAAACTTTCCTGCATATTTGAATTTTTTTTGCATGATGCTACTCAAAGCATAAAGAAATCTCAGCATATAGATACAGTTGTAAGTCATCATTGTCTAATTCGATTGATAGTAAGCTACAATCTTGCCCAACAGCAAACTAGTTGGGAAGAATTAGTGTTTTCTATAGATGGGGGTTAGCCTTACCTGCCCCAAAAAGAAAAAGGACCACCAGCACAGCAACCAGACTGCAAAAACGTAGACACTTCCACATTGATAACAAGCATGGGAACAGCTGAAAACCTCCAGGGTACCAGTAGCTAACCCTTAGAATTACTTAGCCCTGAAAATGAGCAACCCTTATAGCTGGAAGGAAGAGACAACCAAGAATCAGAACTTGAGGAGGAAATAGAGCATACTAGTGAAGAAGAGAGGGATGAAGCATAACTTCCCCTAACTCCTAGCACAGGTCCATAGCAAGACCCATTATATGAGGAGAAATTGGCCCAGATTTTGGCTAATATGGGTGAATACATTCAGCCCGAAAGTCCGCTCAACCTCAATATTGAAGCAAAACAATCAAAAGAAAACACTGCCCATAATAGGAGTATATTAGAATAAATAGTTGGTGAAGTAGAAACAGGGGCAGAAACCACTCAGGAAAAGGCAGACCAAACTAGGATTACCTCTCTAGAAGAACCTAGCCAGGTCAATGTAAACACAGAAAATGTGGGCCAAACAAAGGAAATTGAAACTAGTTAGGGCAAAGACAAAGCCCATGGAGAACAAAACCCAACTGAGCAACCAAGCTCAGTAAGAGCAGAAGCGACTACTGAAATAGTTGTTCCTCCCAAGAAGAAGGAAAGTGAAATTAAGAGGTTGCGAAAGGAACAACAAAAGCTGCAGAGCTTAGTGAAAAGACTTAGACAACAGATAAGAATATTAAAAAGGAGAAAAATTGCAAGAAGAACCCTGAAAATGGTGAATGCAACCATTCAAACTGAATTCCATGACACAAGGGCTACGGAGACTCAAACCAAGGCAATACTCATTCAAAACGATAAGGAACTATATGCAACCATTATAGAAGTGGCTGCCCAAACAGAGAGTGCACATTTTTGCAATAAATTTGTTCAAACAAAGGCAATACCCTCCAATAGTGTGGACACCCAGACAGATATCCAAACCATAGATGTTTTGATAAGCAGCAATCCCGGCATAACAAATCTTCAAGAGAAGCTGGTACAGGCTCAGCTGACTATAGAAAGGCTTGAGGAAGAAACTATTCCCCAACAAAGGTACCAGGAATTACAGAGGCAGTTGCGGAATATCAACGCATTGGAAAGTGAAGCCTTCGAGAAATGTTGGAGGGCAGAAGAAAGAACTAAAAAGATAAAGAGCAGACTGGAAGCAATCATGTGTCAGATGGATACTTTCTGTTCCCTTTACATAGATGTTTTAGCATTCAGGTCCCCTGCCAAGAACTATGCTTTATTTTTGGTAGAAAGCTATTTACAGTTAAAAATTAAGGCTGTTAGGGCAGGGAAACCCATAGAATTAAAAACCGTTGAAGATTTCATAAATTGTTGTAAACACCATGGAGTGAAAGTTCAATGATTACTTTGTGATTTTTATTTGCATAATTTTTTATTGGAAGAAGAAATGGAGAAGAATCCCAGCCCTTTTGTCGGCGATATACAGTTTCAAGTGTTCATTTCATTTGTTGTTAACCAATTGAAGTGGTTCAAAGCCCATAACACTTTCCATAGCCAAGAAAATGGGTTGGACCTTTGGGTCAGGGGTGAACCAAAAAACCCATTACAATTTCTGACCAAACATAAGAGTCTAATGCAAAAGGAAGGAGTAATCAAGATCTTGGGACCCATCCACAAAAGAATTGTCCAGCAAGGGGCAGAGTATGTCCTCTCTATCAAAGATAGTTCCTTGGTAGCAACTAAATTCAAATGGAAAACTTCCAATCGTAATGTGCAAGACAGAGAACCATTCAATTACAAAAACTTTAAATTGGTCGCAGATCGCTTTGTTACTTATAGCAACCTTATCTTGAGGGAAGGTCCATATTGGTTAGGCTGTAGATTTTGTAGTCCTATTGTCTGGTACCTTGTAGAAGGCTATAAAGCTATATATGAATTACCTGAAGGACAGACAGGGCACATTTTTGAAACTTTGGCTAAAAATCATGGTTGTAGACCACCTCATGACATCCCTTCTCCATCCTATTCTTTGATTGCTTTGCACACAAACTACATGGTTTTCATGAGGGCATGAAAAAGGGTAAGCAGGGGAGTGCGTTGAGCTATGAAAAAGGTATGAATTTTCCATTTATTTCATCATCCTTTCCTTTAATTATATCCCTTTTATGTTCTAAAAGATACTCATATATCAAAGAATTATAGTAAAAACTAGGGAAATATTTATTATTACAATTTAGCTAATTATTGTCTTTTCTCGTGTAGGAAAGAGATGAAATGGAAAACAACCATTCCCTACCCGATAGAAGGAAAAAGACCAATTGAAGTAACTGTTGTTCCTTCACCAGGAAGTAGCACACAGGCAGCAAGCCAAGGATGGAGCACGCAATTATGGATAAGGACATAGAAGATCACAACATCAGCGCAAAAGACAAAGAGCTAACTAAAGATGGAAGATTGAGCGGATCTCTTAGGATCTCTTGATCCTGAGGGATCATTGTTACTATTCTATCTGCTGTTACTATTTTATCTGCCTGGCCATTATAAAAGGGACAACGATTGTAAAGAATGGGGAGATTATTCGGAAATTACTTTTGTATTTTTACTTTGATCATCGACTCTCGTTGTTGAAATAGAGTACGAACTGGCTGTAATAATTTTGCATATGATTAATACATAATACAGTTGTTGTTCCTTCTTTCATACTGAAGTAGTCCGGCGGTGTTCACAAGCGGCTGAGGGCCCAGCCCTGGTGGATTCACTTGCTGTTCTTGTATCATTCCTTTATGATTTCTACCGTGTGATGGTTTGGTTTCATTTCTATCTATTATAGTCACATCGCTTTATTGTTTCATATTCCCAGACTTAATGAACTGATCTGTTTTATATGTTGTAATTGATTTGCGTTGTTGTTCATTTCCCTCATAACAAGATCTCTTCTTTTTGCAAGTATATTGTTGTGCCGTTCATTTTACCTACAAAGCTTCGATGTTCATTTCAGTAACTTATCTTTGTTGTTCATTACAGTTACATAAGTTTTTCTATTCATTCCTATTATATAGTGTGGTTGTTCATTTACCTTATGCATTCATTTAGGCTTGCCTTTTAGCATTCTTACAGTTAGCATAATTATCTCATTTCAATCAGTTGTAGTAGCATTATTAATTTAATTCATTGCCATTTCCAATTGGTTATTTAGTGTGGAGTGTGAGATCAACAACTGTAAAGAACATTGGCTATTACTGTCAAAGCTCTCAGATTGAGGATCTTATTTATGCTTGATTTAGTTTACATCAGTTAAAAAATGAATGAGTTATTGCTATTGTATCCTTGACTGATAATTGTTGTTACTTTGTTGAATCAATAATTTAGTTTCAAAGCATTGAGTTTCCTTTAATTGCAAGTGAGTTTTATTTAGAGCATCCGTTTACTCTTGTATTTGAAAGTATTGCATTGCAATTTAGAAACATTACTCTTGAGTAAATAGCCGCCACAAACTGTGTACACTCTTGAAATAAAAAATCTTTCCCATATTGATAACTAATGTGAAGATAATTAGGAGTTAAAAAGACACCTTTTATACCTCAACAACATGATATTTAGAAATTTGATTGTCTTCTTGATTTTGAGAACACTGATTTAAAGGGTGAAAAGCAATAGCATTATGTACAAATGAAGAATCAAAGTTATTTATATATTTAGAGATTAAAGGTCCAATGTCATCTCGTTGTTGGCCATCAATCATTAGAGGGGATTTGATCTGTTGATCGATGTTAGGTCTCTGCAAAATTTGAGTTTCAGGGACTCTTCTAAACTGAGTTTGTGGTCTACCAGCAGTTTGTTGTATCTTTCTAGGTTGAGTTTCAATCTTAGAAATCCTATTAGAAATTTTTCTAAGTAATGATGTTATCTCATTTATTTTCTGATCATCGTTTTTGGTCTTTGATGAAGATCCTTCTTCCTTAGATTTCATTTTTATTTCAATCTTTTCAGCCTTGGCTTTGAGTTTAGATGACACTGATCTATTAGCCTCAAATTCTATAGCGTTGGTTTGAATGTTCTATAAGTTAGGTGATGTCCTTTCCCTCAGCATGACTGTAAAGTCATCATTAGAGGCTTTGGAAAACCTAACTTTTTTTTTTGTAATTGGAGGTTTACAATCAAGAGGAATTTTGTGGTAAAATTTATTAAATCGTTTAATGAAATATGCCACAGGTTCTACATGGTTCCTTTTAAGCTCTTCAAAACTAGTAAGATAGTAAAGTGTATCCTTTTTAACACCCCAATGATTCTTGAATATAGTAGTTAATTCATTCAAAAAATGAATTGAATCAACTCTCAGTTGTCTAAACCAAATCCTAATGTTTCCCTCTAAAGACTGAACAAATAAATGCATATATACATCCTCATTCTCTATGTTCATATTATCTACAAAATCTAGAAATGCAGTTATATGATCTTCTATAGACAAACCAGTTTCCCCATTAAACCTAGGCAGGTGTTTCAAATACCCATTAGGAAAATTGTTGAGTTGGTTGGGAAGATTCAGGGTAGCATATCTAGCTTAAATAATGTGTTGAAAGGCCATATTTGAATATGATTTAGTAGAAGAGGTAGGACATGATGTAGTGGAACATGAAGAGGAAGATGGTGAAGTAGTGAGTGAAGATGGAGGTGTAAAAGTGGGAGGATGAGAATGGGAAAGTGGAGGATCCCTAAAAGTTTTCAAAGGTGTTTTAATTACTAACTTTTGAACCTTTGTTGCAACTTACTCTTTAATTTCTAAAAATGGTTTGAATATACAGAGAATGTTTCTTCAAGTTGGGAAGAAGTATATGGAAATGTATAATGAGTGGGGGAGATAAAATTAGTTGGTTTTAGCTCTGGTAAATGTATATCTAGTTCTTCGTCTGACTTGGGTGAATCTGAAAATATTTCAGGGAATCCGTATGATTCCAAATATTGGACTAAGAGAATTGACTATAGATCAACTCATTTATATAAAAGTTCTAAAACCCTAGGTGTTAGGTCAGCCAAATCTAATTGGCATGGAAAAAACTAAAGGGATTGGAAGCTGAAATATCTTTAGGTTGTAATGGTACAGAAGAAGAAGCAGAAGCTTCAAGTCTCCTTCTAAACGAGGCCTCTCTCACCAGTCTCTCTGGATCATATAAAGGAGATATAATTTGAGATTCATAGTGAGATATGGTATGTTGCGAAGGAGACAGCTTTGTCTAGTGGATTCGCCAGGTGAATGATTTTAACCTAAAATTTCTTTATTCACCTTAAAGAAAAAGTATTTAATCATTGTCCCAGCTAAAATAGTTCAATTTTCGCTCCCCAATAATGATGCCATTATGATGTTGTCCTCTGAGATGACTATAGGTCAATCATTCATGCCAGAGCATCTAAAATGTTTTGTTTGTTTTTAAGGTTTTTGATGACCAATGTTATGAATTATTGAAAACAGGGGCTTATGCCTTAACTGTTACTAAGTTGAATGAAAGGGTTGCTATATGTCTAGCTATAGTTAATTGATTTAAATTGAGTGAATAGAAAAATCTTAATGAAATATAACTTGTTAAAAATTCAGAGAGGATATTTGATTGGTTATAAGAAAAGAACATAGGAAAACAACATTTCCTAAAGAACAAAATATATTTAAATGAATGTAGATTTTTGTGACAATTAATTGATATAGAGGAGCTTATAATAATAAATAGTCTCATAAAGTAGTCCCTCGTTATTGTTGATAACTTCACAGGGTATTTAAGACAAACGAATAGTCAGTATGATCTTACCCATATCTCTCCATAAAGACTTAAATATATGAAGAAAGACATAATGAAATAAGCACATATGAAAAACTTACTTAGAGACAATTATGTTCTCAAATCTCATCCAAAGGTTCAACCCTTAATCACTCAAGGGAGAAGTTATTTATATAAAAGTTCTTCTAGATATTTTCGAAACAAAAATACAAAAATAGTACATAACTATAGGAATTTCAAAACCGCTAAGTGTTGGTACTATTCTTTAGGAATTTGTTGATGATGTGGCCCCCAAAAAGTGTTGCCCAGCTATCTTTCAGTTGTTGATGAAATTTACTCGATAACTTCACACAAGTGATCCCATCGGTCTTCACTTGGTAGAGCAAGAGTTAGAAATTTCCTGTAAAATTCATCAACCTCAGTGTACTTATCAAAAGTGGGGTTATTTTCAAAAAGATGTTTAATATTATGCTTAATAGTCAAGTCAAAATCTAAAGCTTCTAACATTTGTTTTCTTATAATAGGACCCTTTATGCCTGCAAAACTTGTTTGATCAGTTGCTATAGTATAAAACTTTTGACAATATTCCTCCAAACTGATAAACTTGTCATTTTGGGCCATTAATCTTGGCAGTGCTCTCTAATTAATTAAATTAAACTTAAAATGAAACCTTTGGATAGAAATATTCAAGGTTTGGCATTTAGTTTCTAACTCAGTCATAAGGTTCTTTTTCTGCAAAACCTTCTTGATCTCCAAAATTGTTTATGTTTGTCCAGAATCTCAATCTACTGCAAGTTGGCCCTGGTTTTTGAATTAAGAACTCTGTTCATGTCTATAGCTTCACTTGTTTTGGCTTTAAGAAGTTGCTTCACTTCATCAATGGCTACCTGACATCTGTTTATAAGTTCCTCCTACTCAAAAATGATATGAATGGAGGGCCATACTTCAGTTATGGCCTGACTAATATCTACCCAAATATTTTCCTTGGCTTGGGCCAAGGTTTGAGCCATTAATGACTCACTCTAAAACTATTCTATTCTTTTGTTCAACTTGTGTGTTTTATTCATTTATTCATCATAAAGAGTATCATTTTTTATCTTCTGAGCTTCCATATTCTTAAATTTATTATGAAGCCTTTCATTTTCTTGTTTCTGGTGAGTCAGCGCCTATAAGAGTTTGTTCAAATCCCCTGTTGTCAATGTAGATTTTGTTGTGGCTAATGTAGATTGCGCTGCTGTTCTGGACACTATAATAGGATTATTTGTGATGTGAGCTATAGCTAAGTGAGTAAATTTCTATTTTTCCTTAAGAAATTTCTCAATTGTCTCCTTCATGGTATTTATTTGTAAATTTTTCTCAATGATTAGTTTGAGCATTTCTTCCTTGTGATTTTCACTTTCTGATATCTCCTTGGTCTAGGGGTCCTCTATAGAAGGCAATTTAAGTTTCTTCCTCAATGCCGCAGTATTTGTATTTTTCTTTTTGATAATATCTTCTGTAGCCTTAACATCATTAGGGTCATATCCATTTTTAACCACTAAGTCTTCTAATGACTAACCCGTTAACCTTTGCTAAAGATCATATCTTTTCAATCTTCAATTATGACTGCACATTTGACATAGTAGTTTTGAGTTTTGACAATTCCATAGCAGTATTGTCATGGTAGAGAAAAGAATCTCACCAGACTACCTATATATGCTCATTTGATCAATTAGGTGTACCTGATTAGCATCAAAAGAAAATAAAGTCTTCTTGTAATCAGAAAAATCCTTGGGAAAAGGAACTTGAGTCTATAGAAAATCCATTTGCATTCTTCCCTTTTCGCTGTCAAAATCTGTCAACAACCTGTGCCGTGAAGTAGAAGTTTGCTTCCAAAACTGTGTATAAACATTTTCCTTTAAAACTTCATTCTTCTGCTTAATTTCAAGGAAATTAGTGAAGGAATTTGGCTCCTCTGTTTCACTTACTCTTGCATATTGAGTGAACTCTAACAAATATTGTGAAGCAGAAGAAGAACATGGAGTAGTGATTACAGGTTCTTTTGTCCCTATGGAAACCTGTGAATCATCCAAATTGATGATGATAGGCTCCTTTTGACACTAATTAGTAGTAGTTCCTTTGGATTCAGTCCTTGATTTCTTCTGATAGTGAATGAATTCCTTTTCTCCAAGTGTTGATGATGAAGATCCTTCTCTAGGCCTCTTGTCATGCTTGGTTTGAGAAGTGGGAGTCTGAAGAGTAGAAGGAGGTAAAACCTATTCTTCTACTTCTTGAAGAGTATTCTCTTGCCATTATTCTTGATTCTTTAACTTCTCAATATCTAGTCTTGGTGTATGATTGTAAGGTGTGGTTTTGAGTTCCACCCTTAAGTCTGAGATAATATTGAATGGGCCATAAGACTAGGTGAAGCTTGGTTGGAAACCCATCTATTTTAGTATTGCATCTGCTTCTAAAGTTGTTGATCTACTATTAAAATTGAATGATCCTACATGTGTCTTTATCTTGAACTGAGATCTCCTCTTCCCTTAAATAAAATGAAGCTCATCCATATTCATCATTTGCCTAATATATTCTAGAGAGAAAATTATCATTGTAACATATTTGGGCAATTTATATGGAGCCAATTCGCAGCCATATACTCTGATCTCTGTGTAGTTTTGGTAAAGATATCAGTCTATTGTTCTAACTTTATCATTGAGATGAAGGATCCTTTTGATTTCTATCTTGATGTTGGGTTCACTCTGACTGTTGAGAAGCTGTGGAACTGGGTGATTGAAACAAGCAATGAAATTTGAAAATTTGAAAATTTGAAAATCTGAACTCAGTTGAGTTATTCCTAATTAATGAGGTCCATAGTGTGACTTATTGATTCGCTTGCTGATCATCCTTCTTATGTAGAACAATAGGTAACATATCTCCTTACTGAAGAATAAACATATGTACTAGCATAAAGGAGGATTTAAACACTCATTCAGTAGTTATATTCATCAATTTCTCATGCATAGCTTTAGCCAGGAATTGACTGTAATTATACATGAAGGTAGGTTTTTTATCTTTAGAGAAAATGGAAAGATAGCATAAGATAGCTTCATCTACCGATTGATCTGTTTGGTAGCCTAACAAGCAAGAAATTAGGGAAATTATGTGCTTAGCTCTCTCAGGGTGTTAGGATATTCTGACACATAGGAAATAGTTAAGTATAACTTGGTCTAGTGTAGAGTTAGGTAAAGTGTGTTTCTTTACTATGTACTTTTGTAACTTACAATCTGACGGTCACGATATGTAGTGATCTGACAGTTCATTCTCTCCTCGATATTACCGACACTTGATACGTGGCTTAACACCCGATTGGTCCATGATCTCTATTTAAAGAGCATGGAGGGTCATTTGCAGGTTAACTGTTCATGAGAGAAGCTTATGTAAAATTTCATTCTTTTATTAATAAATTGCCTGAAGTGGCCGCGTTGGCTCAGGCCGTGGACTGTTTCCCTCTTTGAGGGTTTTAACCACGTCAAAATATTGGTGTATTGATCTGTGA
>APFE031473958.1:0-12527 GCA_000404065.3 Pinus taeda
AACAGAATTTCCGGATGGGAGACTAGGCTTCTATCTTTAGCAGGGAGACTGGTGTTGATTCAGGCAGTGTTGTCCCAGCTGGCCATATATTGGGCGCACTTATTTTTTCTTCCTGCGTCTGTCATCAAAAAAATGAAATCTTATGCAACTAATTTTTTATGGGGGGGAAATCTTATCAATCCAAATATCACCTGGTAAAGATGGATACCATTGCGAAGCCTAAACAGTGGGGAGGTTGGGGCCTTCTAGACATGAGAAGGATGGGAAATGCGCTGCTGGTTAAATCTTTCCTACGTGGTATATATGGATTTGGTCCATGGAGCAATTTTATTAAAAGGAAATATCTACAAGGAAAAAGCATAGGATTTTGGTACAGAAGGAACGCTCTGGGGACCAAGCAAGGTTTTGCCATTTGGTTAAGTTTTTGCAAAAATAAGTCCTTCATATTGAGGAATTTCCGCTGGAAGCTATATTCAGGAGCAAATGCTTTCATTGGTCGTGATCTCATACAGGATGGCTTAAACTACCACCTTCAGCATGAACTGGTTGCGTATCTCAACTACAGAGGCATCTTTACATGGGAAAAACTTATCTGCTCCTGGAATAATTCTACACCTGTATGGATTGAGGTTGCGGAACTCTCCTTGCCTTCACATTTCCGACCCATATGGAACTCTGTTCGTTCATCTCTATCAGGTCTGCCCATCAGAAGGTCGGAATGTAAGGATATCTTGGTTTGGAAATTGCCACTGGCTCCTCTTCCAGTCCGAGTCAAAGACATTTATGTTGCTCTCTCTTTACTGTCTGCATCCACTTCACAACCGATTTTTCCTCCTTCACTTTGGAAAGTTGTCTGCCCTATAAAGATGATTCTTCTTTCATGGCTCATTTTCTGGAACAGGAATCTTACGTGGGAGGTATTACAGAAGAAGGGCTGGCATGGTCCTGGGCGTTGTGCTTTTTGCCGGGTTGCTGAGGAATCAAACCTCCATATGTTCTTTCAATGCCACTCGACTCTACAAATCTGGTACGAACTGTCATTTACCATGGATTTCCCTTACATTGTCTTCTCTTCTGTACAGGAAGGCATTTTTTGGTGGAGTACACAAACTGTTGCGCGGCGCTCTACGTTTCTCATGGTCTGATGGCACATCTGGAAATGGAGGAATGACTCCATTTTTGACAACAACCGACGGCCTGTGTCTTCCATTTTGCAATGCGTCATGGAACTCATGGAAATCATGGGGATATAGGCTCTTCTCATCAATGTGATGAATCATGATCTGATTTTTCTTCACTATATTTTATGAACCATACTGTCATCCGGGAAGCATTTTTATTTTTCTGTACATGTGAATTTCCTCCATTTCTCCTATATGCATTTGCGCACATTATACTCACCTTCTTATTTCATCCATGGAATGTCTATGTTCTATTACATACAAGTGCTAAGCTTTGGGCTTTTTACCATCCATGCTCACGGTTTAACATATAAACCGAACATATGTAAATGATCTTTACATCAATATAAAAATTTGATTTTTCTACTGAAAAAAAAAAAAATAAAAAAAAATAAAAAAAAATAAAATAATAATATATGATATATAATATAATATATATATCCTATATATATAATTTATATATACTATATGTATATAATATATATTATATATATATATTATGAATTTTTAAATATAATATTTAATATTTGTGTAAAAGTTTTGTGGTATTAGTGAGGTAATATAGTTGTATTAAATATAGAATTTCAAAGTTTAAAGCTATTTTGGAATAAAAATAATTACGATATTTAAATATTTTGTTATTGTTGTTGTTGTTGATGAAAATAATTACGATATTTAAATATGTTGTTGTTGTTTAAATATAGAATTCAAAGTTTAATAAATTTCAAAGTTATTTTGGATAAAAGTAATTACGATATTTAAATATATTGTTTGAGTAGTTGTTGTTATTGTTGCTAAGAAGTAGAGTACATTTTACCGGAATGGTTAGTGAAATAGTTAGAAGCACTATCTTGTATGCTGGTGTATGGTATTATATGTTGGCCTAGCAACTCACATTTTTAAATACGAGGAAATTACTCCTAAAGTGATAACAGGGTTAGTAATCATGCTTACAAATGAATTTAGATTGAAATCCAAGTAAAAAATGTTTAGATTCTCGGTTATATCCCATTTTAATTATGACATCCTTCGAGGACATTTTGATGGGTCAACGTCACCTTCGTGTTGGCCGCGTACTGATTTATACCTAAATCATAACCATTGCTTCCATATTTGATATCTTCTAGGTAGGGAACAAACACAAAAGTTGAATTTGCTACTCTTTGGACTCTTTCCTCTTTTTCTTGGAATAAAAGTATTCACAAGTTGTAGTTTATGGGAGATTCCAAGGTAGTTATTTATTGGGCAAACAAAAAAGTCACAGCGGAAAACATTCATATTAGTCCTCTTCTGCAAAAAATTAAGGACACTATGCAACCCTTCCAATGATTTTTTAAACATATCTACAAGGAGTTCAACAAGAAGGTTGATTATCTATCTAAGGAAGCCTTACTTCATCTCCCTACTTCTTTTGGCATACACGAGTGTTTGGAGGACCAAGAATTAAATTAATGGAATTTCGTCTTTAGTATTTTCTTTTTCTAGGGAAACTAAACCAATAGTGTAATAGAGTTGCTTTTGTCCAAATAAACATGTTTTCGAAAATAACATTATAAAGTGGGGGGCCATGACTATGATGATAACTCGATTTCTATATTTATCCTAAACCTTAGGTAATATTAATTAGCAAATTTATTAATAAAAAGCATAACAAAAAAGTAGATTTTTAACATATTACCTGAAGGGTCTGTTGAATTTTGTAGCTATGGTCAATCTTCATAATCAATATTTTTTCCCTTGATGTATTTATAATGAAAAAATAACGCAGGCTCTTCATGCTATTGTCAAAAGAGAAAATATGAGACATGTTCTTCATTCCGGTTTCTAAAAGAGAATTTTTGAGTTTTATAATATTTAATTTCTTGGACATAAACCTTAAATTCGACCCTCCAAGAAGTCAGTTTAGCATGCCCCTTCGCTCACACCCATTCAACCTCTCAAGGCACTATATACACACAGAATTTCGTCGTACCCCAAGAGCAGTAACTCAATCAATCTAAGGAAAGAAGATGAATTTGAGGCAAAGAATCAATTTGGATCACACATGAACATATCTTCTATTGATACACATGAAAGAAGGAAGCTGATTTTATTAACGGAGAAGTATTTAGGAGCAGATTGAGCTTTTGGATAGAATGAAGGTTATCTTCTAAGGAAGATTGATTAAGGAAACCAAAAATATCTTTTGAGCAGATCGGATTGGGTAGCAGACCAAAATTCTATGGGGTAAATGAAATTCTCCTGAAGTAGACCTATATTTATGAGGAAGGTTGAAATCCTTCTATGACATAATTGACCTAGATTCATCTCTGTTTATCTAGGTCAGACTAGAGTTTGGTTATGGTCAGTTTGACCTTGTATTTGACTAGATGTATCTTTGTTGAATTGAACAATTTCTTTAAGGAAAAGGTTAGGTTTTTCCCCCATGTGGGTTTTCCCAGGGTAAATGTTTGTGTTTTTGTTTGGTTGTCTCTTCATGATCCTACTCACATTTTGTTTTGTTGTTGATATCCTCTATCTAATTGCTTTATGATGAATACAAATGTAAGAAATATTAACTTAAGAAAAATCATAAGAAGGAATTATCAATTTAGAGGATACTTGAAAATTTTACATGGTATCGGAGCATGGGTAAAGTAGCCTTGTTAAGATCCAAGATCCTTAAGAGGAATCCAAAATCATCTAAGAAAATTTTCCCTAGAATTAATCATGCTTCCTATCTGTTACTTGAAGAAGGGACGAAATTTCTAGATAAAAGGACTAAAACAAATCTGAATCTCTTGAAGGCCAAAGCCCTAATTCTTATCCTCTGTCCATATGTTATAGGACTAAAATAATCCTCATGTATTGAAGGAGTATGACTTTTAGAAAGTACAAAGTTTGAGGTTATTTGAGGAATACATCAATTTTGTTTGCATCTGTGGAGAAAGGGTCAAAACCCTTAAATTTTGTGGAATATAGATCGGGAAGACATATGGGACTGATTTGTTTATCCTCTATGGCCCACTACTTATAAGACATGTTTCAACCTCATTTGGACATCTCTTGAAGTCATATCTTGTAAAAATATTTGTGAAAGGATTTGTTGATGTAAGCTTATCTTCAAGCTCAAAATAAAATTGAGAACACCTTCAGTGGCCAAGAAGTACTAATTATGAAAGCTAACAAGAAGCAAAATGATTGTACTTCTATTTCAAATAATTTGAACCATACCACCATGAAAGAAAAAGCATGGATCTACGAATTATGTGATGACTTGTGTGGTGAACTGTGTAGAGGGAAATGAGTTGAGTATGATCTCCAATATGGTACGATGAAAACAAGAAGAATCAATGCTTAAATTATTGAAGATTTGCTCAGCCATGAAGCAAGCATGCACACACACTACAATGATGTTGAGTCAGACATTAAAATGAAAACCTACAAGGAGACCAATGAAACTAGAAGTATGCAATTTAATGCTTGAGGTATGTATCATCACTCAATTTACCTACAATTATCAAAGGTTTTATTTTGGCATCATTCTTGTAAACCTCACTTAGAGAAAATTATCACCAAAATAAGCTTTGCAACAAATATACTTAGTTAAAAGGACTAATATTAGAGTAAGACTATGACCATAGGAAATGTATGATATGTTGTCATCCTTGAAGAATCCAATAAGGTGAGTTATGAAATTATAAGAAAATGTTAGATACGTCTATTAATGCATAGCATGTAAGTCATCTTGGTGTACTCAAGTATAATATGGGTTGAATTTAGTGACCTATGTGAGTTCAATAAAGTGTTGGTCTAAAGTTTGTGATGTTATATACTATAGTAATATGTCTTGCATTGCAAGGTTGTAAGTTTAATTGTATTGAATGAGATATGGTGCAATGATAGATCCATGGCTAAATAAGGCTTGAAGGAAGCCTTATCGAAAAATATATCTTGGGTAATGGCACAAGTGTGTCACTAATATAAGGAATGGACCATGTGAAATTTCTATTTGAAGTGATACACACACACACACACAAATACACAAACATATTAAATCTTTGGGGTCCTATGTTTTTCCCTACTACATTATATTTCTGAATATGTTTAGAGGCAGGACATTTTACGAAACATTGACACATTTCCCTATTGATTAAAAGTCCTTGAAATATGCATTGCATGTGTTGATGATAAGATATAGCGTATGTTGTATATGTTTGATATAGGCACGTAGTACTGAAATCTATACGTTACACATCAAGGAAAAATATAATTATGTAGATTCTCTTCCGGATACATCGCATTAGGTTTCTTTCTGATCGATGTTTCAAACCAGCAACGGTAGCTGGTTCGAAACTTCGATCAGAAAGAAACCTAATGTGATGTATCTGGAAGAGAATCTACATAATCATGAAACTCGCAGAAACGTCAAAGACAAAAAAATATAATTGTCACCTTGATAGAGGAAGCTTAATGGATATGACAGCTCACAATGAAAAAGAAGTTGATTCCTCTTTCAAAGTTGATACCAAAATTTCTCTAATGAAATATGAATGATTTATAGATGTGTCTTTATTATTACCATTGTTATGATGAAGTACACGCTACTTGGATTGAAATAGTATGTTGGACAACCCCATGGAACTCACCAGGTGTTTTCCACCATAACGAATGCTTTCTTGTCTTCAATTACATGTCTGCCATGATACTAACATAGATATATTAACAACTCATTGCCAAACCACCGCCACTCACATTACTGAGCATATACAAGAGTGGCATAGACAATGGAGATTAATGTTTAATTTTTATTTTTTTTTAGAAATCACTCCTTCCTCCCATCTCCATGGATTTTTCTTCAACATTCCCCTGAATAGGGGAAGAGGCCATTCATAAGGCCATGTGTTGGTGGTTCTAGTCAATTCAATCAGTCAACTCCTTAGTTGAGTCGACCTACCAAGTGAGTTTGGTCAAGTTAGTTGAAGCAATTAAACTACTATAACTGTCTACTGAAGGATATAAACATGTATGTACTTGATTATACGTACATATTAGTTGTTGAGGATATATTTAATACAAGTGTGCATTTGTTGGCTCTCTACTACTTTTGTGTGTCTTTTTTCTTCCATTTAATTATAAAACTCTTTAAGCTTACTTGATGTTCCATCCTACTGGTGAAAAATGCATATTTTTCACTAGATTACAACATTAGTCCTGTTATAGGTAGTGTTGGATCTGAGTGTATACAATATGCATGCATAAATGTTAACAATATAAAAGATACAAGAGTGGTGGGAGAAAAAGATTAACAATTACCTGAATAATTACATGAGGAGAAACTGACTATCTATTGTTGAAGCTAGAACACACTTTTTCACAAAAATGCACAAATTGTTTATCAAATCAGTCCCTGCCAAAATAAAGAAACATCTCAACCACTTATCTAATGCGACAAACAAAACCTGATGGCCAATTAACTTTAAAGTTAAGTAACAAAAGAAGAACAAATTTTCATGAGTGGGTGGGTAAGATATTAGACGACTTCTATGAGGAGAAAACAATAAAAGAACATGCTTCTATTGAAAAAATCAAAGCAATATTCTTTGATTACTTACACGACATTGTATTTTGCACCATAGTTGCTTTATTACGTAATTTTCTCCTCAACAGGAGAGTCGATCATATAATCGAATACAAACCACCCATGCAAACACCAATAGACTTTGACAGAAGCAAGTGGTAGACTGACTAGGATAAATTCCTTGATTCCCTATGTAAAAATAAAAAAGAAACATGGGATTATTTCTTGAGCAAATGAAAATGTTCGCCAACATCACCCTTGCCAACAAGAAGTAAGTTGAGTAGGTAATGGAGGGGTAAATGTTCATGAGAAACAAATAGAAAATGATAAAAAGAGAGAAGTAAAGGTAAATTGGTAGTCAAAATAGAGGAAGATGGTCAATTTCAACGACACGAGAATACATACTTGATGAGGAAACCTAATGGATGACCTAAGAATGTGCATGATAGTACAAACAACCAACTGATATTAAAAAAAAAGAGGGACAAAATATAGAAAAAGCAACAAGAAATAAGGGATGAAAAATTTAACAGAGATTATGAAGTAAAGAAGTTCAAGAGTGAGAGATCCACAAGAGATCAATGATGCATGGGACTCATAGGAAAGTAGCAAAGAGCACCCAAAGTTAAGATAAATAACATTGATCACTCTGACAATAAGTAATAGTCTACAAATAAGCCTTATTAAGCATGTAGACAATATGGAAGTTGATGACTCTGGGCCAACGATTTTGCGACCCCCTATCACAAGTATATCAAGTCTTGTTAGTAGATAATTCTTCCAGTAAAGACTCCATATTAATTTAGATCCAGTTATAGTTTGGTATGGATAAGATGAGCACAAAACCAAGAGATTGTCTTGAAATTGAAATACTCGCATCCAACCAAACTTGGATAGAGAATGAAGAAAATGAAGACATAATTCTTGATATACAAAACATCATGAACGTACCCTTGTTGGTGTAATTATTATCTATTGAATAAGAATGAAATATAATTCAAGGCGACAAACAAACTACTTCATCGAATATATAGAAAAGGGTGCCAAACTGACGACGCTTTTGATAAATTCTAGAAGAATCGAAGACAATGTTAAAGAAAGGACCCTCCATGTAACCCAATCATCAGGTGTCAATTCTGATATATTAGATGAAGTATTTCAACAAACCAACCCCATGAAAAAAAAAATCATTACCTCAAATACATATGGGATTAAATCATATCCCCCTCTATGAGGATGACGAAGACCCTAAAAAGCATTGACTCATATGTGAGAAATTTTGGACAACTAACGATACTATAGATTAAGATAAACATATGACACAATTTAAAACAACTCTTTGAAAGATCTCCCTGATATGGTTTATGAATTTCACAGAGAATATCTCTGATATGTTATATGAATTTCACAGACAACCAAGCTAGAAATAAGAATGACATCAAAAATAGTTTCTTCTCTTTCTTCAAAACTTGGGATGTTAAACATATTACAGCTCAAAAGTTAAAATAAATCAAACAGAGATTAGATAATAAGGGAGTATGATAAAAGATTCAAGAATTTGCTAAGTCAAATACCATATAATATTAATGAATACTTACTTGTTCAATTGTATGTTGCTAGGTTATTACAAAATATCTTAGGGCCATTAAGAATGCATGAAATCCCTTCATGTGAAGAAGCTTTGAAAATGGCCCAACCTACTGAAATAGATGGCGAATGATAGTCACATTCTTAATTTAATGATAAAAGAATATAATAAAATATTGAATAGCTATAATATACATTGTTAAGCTTATCCTTTAAAAAAAAACCGATGGTGCACAGATTTTAAGACTGTGGAGCACACCAATGACAATTGAAAATTCATAGATTGTTTTGATCAAGACGTTTGGAGAATTCAAGAAGACACATATTGTGACACATGTCAGGTCGCATCAAGCCACAATACTAGAGAGTGCCAATATAATCTAAGGAATGAAAAACCTAAATGGTGCACCATATGCGAAGATAATATGCATTCTACATAGAAATGTCATATGAATGGGAAGAACAAGCATAATTATCATATACGCATGCATCTTATCAATTTAATGACCCAAGTTTGTGTTGATGGTGTTGGATATTCCACCAACAATAGGGGCCTCTCCGGTGTCAAGTCGCAATTAAACCTCACACAATTTGGGATACGAGCCCCATCCGATTTGTGGGCTCGACTCTCACCATGTGTTTATGTGCTTCTCTTGGCTTTTAAATGTAGAGAAGTAAATGCGAGACTAAGTGTAAAATGCTTAAGGAATGAGGATGAAATTAACCCTCAATTGATAGGTTGCAAAACATAATACAAGAAAGTAGCAACAAAATAATGAGGAAGAGTTTGCCATAAGAGAAAATCAAATAATTGAGACTAACTAAGACATACATAAATAGAAAAGTGTTAGACACCGATTGCAAATTGTTAAAAAATTATTTAATAACATTGCATGGAATGAAAAGTAGTTATTTGAAGCAAACATATCGGTTGCATGCAACAAATTAGTTCGTTAACATTCAACCTATATGTAAACACACATGCATAAACAATAAAATCATGGATAACCATTACAAGTGCCATTAACATACATGGAAATCAATGCAATAAATAAAAAAAATTATCATTAAATGTTGATAAATCCAAGCACATGCACTGCAAACCTCTCAAAACCCAATAGTGGGACGAGAGCATTTCATATCATCTTCAAAACACAAACCTTAGGCTCACAATCACTTGTCTTATTACCTACCAAGAGTATATGCACTTAAAATCTAGAATGCTAAAACTATGCTAAAGTATTCAAGTGCCAAAATCCCCCCCAAACAAATGAGGCATGAGGGACTTTTATACAAGTGGTTGGGTGACCTTTCACCTTTCCCATGTCTTACCAAATTCCCTCATGGCCCATTCAACTCTTAAAACTTTTCAAATTCGACGACTGCTAGACTGCTTTTATCATTTGATATTTACACAAAAAAAATTGTAATGAGCCAAATAAAATTAACAAGTGTTGACTTCATGGTATGAGGCTTTATTTGCTTAATAATTGTCCCAATAGTTGCAACCTTTGGATGGTATCAACTACACTTTTGGAGGGTTTATAACACTATTGAGGTTGCTTGTAGGAGCTTTAGTATACTAGCTCGAGCCATGTACACAAGGGGTTCCCCTACTATTCCTACATAACAATTAAAAACACTTGTTAATATCTTCAGAAAATAAAAAAATCTTCTTAACAATACATAAGATCATATTCAAATTATCCTTAATGTTTTCTACGTAAATGGGTAAACCCTAATCATTGAAATCATAAAAAGTAAAACAGGGAATGAGATGATTGTTGTAACAAGTTAAGGCACAATTTCCAGTAAGTGCTTCACCACTCTTCACAAATTTTAACTTCTTTTGATTATTCTCTTTAGGATTAACGATATTTCATACTCAAATCAACCACTAGAGAACAATAATATCTCTAATAAAATAATTAAAACCCAAAGGATCAAATGCCATAATGTTTGAATCTGTATACTGTAGCAATCCTTAAGCGACTTCATTCCTGCAAGCATGCAACCAACCATTAGGGCACTCTATAAAATTTTCCAACATAATAAAATATGAAATGCTCCAATATAACAAACTATAAAGAAAACAATAGCAAATATTTATCCCCGTTTCAAGAATGAGGTCATTGTTGCTTGTTGTTGTTTATATCACAAATATTTTCTATGCAACTGAAAGTTTTTTGTAGTTGAGGTCTAGGAGCAAGAATGCAAATTATTTAGAAAAATACTTTCTCTTTAAACCCTTGGTTCTTCAATGGCACACTTCTTTGTTTGAATCTTAAAAGTATTACCTCAAAACCATTACACTTTAAATCTCCTATTGCTCTTTTTATTCAATTGGTGGCATAAAACATGCATGAGAGCTTAAAACACAACTTGGAATGGGAACCGTATCCCTATGCACATGGTCTTGCAATACTCATGCATAATCATCAAACGAACTTTTTAATTTCTCCATTTAAAACAAAATTCATTGCATTTAAATTTCCTATATTTTCGATGCACAAATAGATAAATCCTAGCCATTGGAATAGTGAAAAGGAAGATAAACAAAGATGATAATCATCGCTACAAGCCAAGGTACCTTCTCTTGTATATGCTTTACTATCATGCAACAAGTCTCCAAGGAAAAGTAAATTTCTTAAACTGTCACATTGTGGGATGTGAATTTATATTTTAAGTAGGGCTCCAACTAGTTCTCTTTCTTCAAACCAGGATGTGTGAGGCTTAGCCACACTTGCTGGCTCGAAAATAAAATTTTAATGTGAGTGATCCAGAAATATCAGAACAAAACCATCATCAGTTTCCCAAATTTACAAACAAATGTGAGATTGCAAGTGTACAGAAAAGATTGTCTTTTTATTCTAGTCCTGGGAACCTGTCATTCAACAGAGGCATGCAGCAAATTTATTTTGATTACAGATAAATAGAATTTGTTTGGAAAAGCCATAACTGCAAATTTCTCCTTTTTTCCTACATTTATTCAAACATCACAAGCGGGGTACTTACTCGACCAACTTAACGAACCGCCTGTGCGTCTCGTCGAAGAGGTCATCAGCAGTCTGCACTCTCAAGGACGCTCGGATCTCCGTCTGCAATGATTGATGCAATGACAAAATTATCAATTCGTGCGCAAATTCAGTCGAAAGAAAGCCAAATGTTTAAGAAATTAGGACAGCGAGATTTGATATCATGACCTTCGACGCTGGTCTTCGTCTGGGACAGTTGATAAAAAGCTTTAGCTTCGTCCGGAGTGGCATTGAATTACAATAAGAAGAATTAGCAAGCTGAGTATCCGATTGCATAAAGAGTGTTGACTGCGTGCGCAGTAATTCAGATAACGCAGAAGCCATTGATGGATGGTTTGCTCGATTTTCTGGTCTCTAGCGTCCAACAGATCAGGAAGGGAATCGATCGCTGGATCTCTCCACCGCATCTCTGTTTTTTGTTTTATCCTCTGCTACGAGGGAGCAGAGGGGGCCGACCAGGCGCCTGGCATTGACCTTTGTTACGTGGCAGAATTCCACGTCAGTACCTACGCAATATTCCGATTTATACTCTACAGGTTTTGTATTTCGCCCAGGATATTCTACCAGTTAACTGTAACTAGGACAGCCACGCAAAATTGCCCTACAGAATTTTGAATTTAAAATATATATATATATGATAATCTCCTTGAATTAAGATAAGATAATTATATTTAAGATAAGATAATTATATTTATTTTCAACTAGTGATTATAAAGTTGGTTGAAAGGACTTTTGAGTAGGTGTATACTAAACATGAGAACCAAACTTACAATGCATAAAGTAAATCAACGATACAATGCATGAATTAAATTAACAATTAGCCTTAGTGGAGAAGATCCAAGAGCTAATAGCTCTGAGGATCAGACCCATCTCTCCTAACATCTGAGGTTGAATGAATAACACTTAAGAAACTCAACAACAAAGTGTGTTGGCCTAATGAAGAGCGTGCAGATTGTCCACTAAATCATATCTTGGGGGTTCACACTTTGTTGAATGCTAGAGGACCTAGTCTCTCTCCCACAAACGGATCTGAGATGGAACTGTTGTTGAGATCTCATGTGATGTCCCACAGATCCTCACTGAACGGGAGTCTAGATACGTACTAGTATCAATCAATCCGATTTCTTGGTGCCCCTCTCTGAAGCTAGTACCTTGGAAAATGTT
>APFE031473968.1:0-11315 GCA_000404065.3 Pinus taeda
AAAAAAAACACTCCAAGGTGTACTCTTTTGCTGATCGAGTCCCACATCCTAGGCCTGTTACAAATTCAAGAAAATCATCATACTAGCATCACTTATTACAATTCCCCGCAAGGTGTGGAATCTGGGTACAAAGAAGAAAGATGATGAGAAGATAGCAGAAGAGTTTAAAAACTCTGTTCACTGATGACATCTGATGGTACAAGTGTCCTCTGGATCATCCTTGGGCATGGAGTCTTCACATAATCATCAGGTGCTACTCCAGTAGTCAACATGAAGCAGTGAGGCTTTTAAAGTTACTCACAAGGTTGTTTGATCATGTGCTCGAGCAAACCGTGATATATCGTGATAATCAAACCTATTTGAAGTTGACTGAGATTCCAGTTTTCCATGACAGATCGAAGCACATCGAGATCAAGTACTACTTCGTCCAGGACATGATGCAGAAGGGAGCAGTGAAGCTCTAGTATATCTCTTGTGATGAGCAGATTGTTGATATTCTTACAAAGCCTTTGTCCAGAGCAAAGTTTGTAACTTTGTATACTTCAGAGACAAGCTTGGACTTGTTGAGAATGCCTCCCTCATTGAGAAGGAGCGTTGATGAGATAGCATCGTGGACTAACATTCTCCATGTGTCAAGTACTTTGACCCAAATTAGGGAGATTATCCATGTGTTAAGTACATTGACCCGAATTAGGGAGAATGGTCTGGCAAAGAACTAACATTCTTTATGTGTCATGTATGACTGTAATTAGGAAGAATGGTCTTGGAGCATCAGGCTCATTTAGCATCAAGCCCAAAAATACTCTGATAAGAGTGTGGCCTTTGGCGATTCAACATGTGTCAAGAAATTGACCCGAATGGTGGTGAACCAAGACTACTTCAGATGCCATGTGTCAAGTAATGACCCGAATTATGGCGACTGGTTGATGTTAAATGATACACCATGTGTCTGAAGTACTGACCCAAATTATGGTAAGGTTAAAACATAGGTTTGAAGTACTGACCCAAATTATGGTGTGGATGTACCATGTGTCTGAAGTACCGACCTGAATTATGGTGAGGATATACTATAGGTTTGAGGTATTGATGCGAATGATGATACCGTGTTGATGTTGTTGATCTACCATGTGTCAAACTTGTTTGACATGATTATGGCATTTGTTTGATGTTATCGATGTACATTTGTCACAATTGTTGACCCAATTGTGGTAACTTATTTTACCATGTGTGACAAGTGTTGACCTAATTATGGTAGTTGGATTTGTTATAACCTTTTCTTCGAGAAATTTGTCAACATGAGAACATCTAATAGTCATTATGAATAACTCCCTAGCTAAGAGAAAGTGTTTAATTTTGTAGCTATGATCGGTCTTCATAATTATTATTGGTATCCTTAATGTATTTGATTTTGAATGTTATTCATGCTTGGATCAAAAGAAAAATATTGTAAAGCATGTTCTTCATGCTCTTTTCAAAAGAAAATTTGAATTTTAAATTTAGAATTTTTGGCTCTAAAAGAAGCCAAGTCGGCCCTCTTCAAATGTTCAAGTCTACCTGTGTAGAGGCACCCAAATGGATAGCATGCCTACTATATATATGTGACATTCGACCCCCTCAAAAGGAAAGCAATTCGAACCTGTCTGAGGCAAGCGAAAAGCCTAGTCTGAGGCAAAGAAACGAGCCTAATTTGAGGTTGAAAAAGAAGGTTATTAGAAGCACGATTTTCTGTTTAAAAGGGAGGATGTATCTCTGGTATTGAAGATAAGTTGCAAGATCGAAGTCTCGGGTACAAATGGATGAACTGTAGGACTGAATTGTTCTGAGGTATGACAAGTTGCAGAATCTGAATTTAGGGATGAAGAAGCAGACCGAAATTTTGATCAGGCTTGACTTGACTAGGAGGCAGTTTGGCCCAAGTTTGACCTAGCTACATTGTTGGTTTGTTAGATCTTGAATTTGACCAATGTATCTTTGTTGCCCTTGATGATTTCTCTAAGAGAAAGGTTGTTGGGTTTTTCCCCCATGTGGGTTTTCCTAGGGTAAATGCTTGTGCTCTTGTTGTTGGTGTCCCTTTATGATCCTAATATCTATGGTTGAAGATCTTCTGTGTAATTGCTTTATGATAAAATTGAATGAATGAAATATTAAATTAAAAAATCATACGAAGTATATCAAATTAGAAGATCTCTAAAAATCAACAAACTTGACCCCTCTCAGCAAAGAAACTCGGCCAGAAATGATAAATGCCATGGTCAACTCTAGTAAGGATATTTGGCCTTCATTAAACATGGAGAACTTGACCTCCAGTTTATAATGGAACTCGGCCTCTTGGAAACTCAAGAAATGGCCCCTTTTTTCTTCACAACTCAACCTCAGATTTTGGCTTGGCAACTCCCTGAAAGAGATTTATGAAACACACAAAATCAAAGCTTAAAATCAATTGATAACACCTTAAAGACTCACTCTAGCTTTGCCATGTTTTCCCCTGATAAACATAATGGCGAAATCTGAGTGGTCTCGCTCTCAAACTAGCTGGAGTGCATGGTTTCAACACCGAAACTAGCAACCAACTATGAGGGTTTTCCAAAACCCTAGACTCTTCTCCAAGAGCACTCCAAATTTCTTTTTCTCAAATGGGCAAATGCAAGAATGAGGAGAGTCTTCTCATTTTCCTTCTTTTATAACTCATTCACCACTTTTGCCACCATTTTACCCTTTTATTTTAATAAAACCACTTTAGTGGGTGTTCTTACACTATATTTTTGAAGTGACTTTTCATTAACCTAGAACACTTGTCCCCTTTTTACCACTTTAGTTTTTTTAATTTTTCTCCTAGATGAATCATATTCCCTTGATTAGTTTTTCCCACCCTAGCCTATGGGAACCTTATTACGCTAGCAGACCCCCTTCCTTATGACTCGTAAGCGAATGGGGACATTCCACCAAAGAAGACAATCCTTAGTGCCACGGAGGGCAAGCTCATGGGGCACATGGTTTCCAAGGAAGGTGTAAAGGTGGATCCAGAGAGAAGCAAAGGGATCAAGGAGATCACTCCACCTAGATATCAAAAGGCACTTCAATTCTTCTTTAGCAAGATAAGTTTTAAGAATAAGGATTTGTCACATTTTGATAAGCATGATTGGTTTTTTATTTTTTTGTAATATTAGCAAGACTACATCTTCATCATGTCCAATATATCATCCCAATCAGGGAGGGGAATTGAACCAATGACTTCACATTGAGTGCCTTAACGAAGCACCTGATCATCGTCTATCAGAAGATTCATCCCAAATTTCGCTAAGGTCGCAAAGCCTTTAAACTGATTGCTAAAGAAGGATGTTGATTACAAACGAGAAGAAAGTAGCAAGGCAGTATTTGAAGATAGCAAGGAAGCAATTATAAAGTCTCTAGTATTGGTAAGCCTTGACTATTCTAAATATTTCATAATTTTTTCTTTTGTTTCTAACAATATATTGCAGGTATGTTTCTCCAAAAACAGGATGAAGAACAGCCTATAGCTTTCATGAGCGAAGTGCTTCAACATGTCGAGTTAAAATACACCATCATGGAAAAACAAGTTCATGCATTGGTTAAATCACTCAAGCATTTCAAGACTTACATTGGTCGTAATAGAGTGATTGCTTATGTTCTACATCCAACAATTAAGGATATTTTATCTCAACAGGATGGCTTGGAAACTAGAGTTAAATTGGTAGCAAAAATATAGGGATACAATTCAGATGTAAAGCCCACCAAACTAATCAAAGGCAAGGGATTAGATTAATTGATGGTCAAAGGGAATGAAGTATCTCTTGATTTGAAAGAAGAGTCGTGTACTATGGTATGTGTAATCAATGAAGAATTGATAAGGCATGATTCATATAGAGACATCATATACTATTTGAAGAACCTTACATCTCCTAGGTTCCTTCTAGATCATAAGAAGAGGACTTTTAGGCTAAAGGCATCTAAGAATCATCTTATTGATTAGGGGCTTGGATGGAAATAAGCAAATAGATTAAATCGTAGATCTATTAGCGAGGAAGAAGCAAAGAAGTTAATGACGAACTTTCATCAAGGACTGTGGTGGACATCATTCAGCCAAAACTACAACTGATAAGATCTTAAAAGGATGATATTATTGGCCTAGTATCTTCATGGATGTCCACAAGTTTGTGAGAGGGTGTCAACCTTGCCAATTATTCAAAGGAAAGAAGTTAGTGGCACTCCCTCTCCAACCAATTATAACAAAAGTTCCCTTCCAACAATGGGGCCTTGATTTCATCCAAGATTCAAGCAATGGTCACCGATGGATTCTCGCTACTACATATTACTTCACCCGATGGATTGAAGCAATTCTAATAAAAAGGTCACTGATAAAGTTGTCATGGAAATTTTGGAAGAAAGGATTATCACAAGATTTTGGGTGCCAAAAAAATTACAACTAACAATGCCAAAGCCTTCAGTTCAACCGATTTGTCAACATTTTTTTTTTAATATGGGATTTCCCACTCTTCAAGCTACTACCCACAAGGAAATGATTTAGATTAATCTAGCAACAACAATCTAATGAATATTATCAAGAAGACAGTTGGAGATAATAAAAAGAATTGGGATAGCAAGTTCAAGTATGTTTTATGGGCTGACAGAATAACAAAGAAAGATTCTAAGGAAAAATCCCATTTGAGCTAGTCTATGGGATGGAAGTTACAGTTCACTTGTCCCAATGTACAAATTCATGCAGCACTTTTCTTCAGATTTAGATGCCCTACAAATAGAATCAATCAGTTAATGGAGCTTGATGGAAGTAGAAGGTTTTCTTATGATCGCCTATGGCAGAATCAAGAAAGAACAAAGAAAAATTTTGATAAAAAAGCCCACCAACGAAACTTCCAGAAAGGTAACCTTGTCCTACTTTGGAACAAAAGAGGTGAAAAATCAAGGAATCATGGGAAGTTTGAATGTTTATAGCTAGGTCTTGTTACCAGTCCAATTAGTATGGTTGCTAAGGTCCTGGAAACCTGTTAGACAGGCACACGCGGGGCAAGGGCCTACTATCTATTGAAATTCTGATGTTCTATGCTGTAACAATCACTTATTACATAACTTCTTTATGTTGTAATATTAGATAAGCAATTGTAGATAGAACATAAATCAAATAAACAATAGAAGACAACCAAGAACAAAATGAGACACAAAAAATGTCGGTTCAATGACCAAGGCAAAACCCACAAGAGGAAAACCCAACCAAATTCTTCTTTTATTAGAAATCAATTGTTCAGCAGAGATACAAAGTACAATGAGAGATCAAGAGAATGAGTAAGTTCACCCAACTATGAACAAGTTGTAGCATGAAAATCACTTATAGCAGCAGCAGATGCACACACTGAATCAACCTTCCCTTCAACTGAATCAACACTAAAAAATTTAAGCACTGAATCAACCTTGGCTCACCAAGTTCTACTCTTACTCTCCAAGTCTCTCTCTCACTAGTCTTCCTCAACTCTCTCCAACTCTTTCTCAAAGTTCGAATTCTTCTTTCACAATGCACAAGTAGTGAGGGGAGAAAGAATGAGGCACATATATATAGGAGGAGTAACGAATCCATGCCATAAAGGAGGAGTAAATCGCATGCCAAAAGGAGTGTAACTCATGCCCATTTAGGAAATGTAACTCATGCCATTAAGGAGGTATGCATGCCTTTGTAACTTATGCTTTTAAGAGAGAGTGTAACATATGCATTAAAGAGTGACTAAGAGGAATATTTTATGATATGCTTCTATTGAGTGTAAGAGAGTGTAAGAGAATCTTTTGTGACGTGCTGTAATGAGTGTAAGAGAGTGTAAGAGCATTAATGAGTGTGTAAGAGGAATATGCCAACAATCCAGTGCACATGAGATGGCTTAATCATATCTTGGCTCAAAGTATTGACCGCAAAACATATGTGGTCTAGTGTTCACTAAGAACATCAGTGCCCCAATCAATTGGCAATACTCAGAAGGATTTGCCAAATCAGGACCAGGTTTATCCCATACTTCAAGGCCCAAAAAGTAGTGCATCAAATGAAGATCTTTCATTTCAAATTCAGAAGCTAACTCCCTCATACACTAGAGGGTAAGAGGTTCTCCACCTGTCAAGAATAAGCCATCAATATATAATACCAAAATCAAAGGTATACCTTGGACTATCTTGAAGTAAAGATTTGGATCAACATTACTTCTAGTAAAACCAAGCTTCATCAAGAAGCTATCAATGCGGGCATACCAAGCTCTTGGAGCTTGCTTCAAACCATGGAGGGCTTCTTCAATCTACACATATGAGTTTTTCAGTCATGTACTTCAAAGCCTTAATACTTCTTCCTTGAGGAAGCCATGCAGAAAAGCAGTCTTCTCATCCATTTGGTGAAGGGACTATCCTTGGCTACCTGGCAGGACTATCTTCCTTTTCTAGATGTAAGAGTAGTGCTTGCATTATCCTGCACTAGCTCTCTTTGAAGTTTCTTGCACCAACTTGCTTCCTGCTCTACTCTGCGTATTGATTATCCTCAAGATGAATCACACCCTCATCCAAGAAGTTAGTGAAACAAATAAAATATTCATGCAGGAAGAATCACCAATAATTGAAAATAATAAATTCACAAGACTAGTGACAAAAAGGAAAGTACTTATCTTTAATATAGATTAGAGAAGGCTCACAACTCCCTCTTGGTCCTGTCTCCCGCTTAGCCAAGAGGCATCACGGTCCATCTATCATATGTCAAATCATGTTCAGAAGAGATGCATCCTCATGACTACCACATGTATCCTTTATCTTCTTTCATCGGCAACCGAGTCCAACCATCAATGTATAAGATGACCATAGGATATGCAACATACCCTACTCCTCGGGTTTCATGAGCTTCTCACCAATCATGTCATAACAGGAAGATACTACGGTTTTTCTGAATTTGTTAACTACTTGAATAACTAAATTGCATCTCATTGTTCATATCATATCAGGAATAATTCTGAATCATATCAGCCCTTTTTCATATCAAGACCAATCCTAGGGTTTCTCCCAAACCCTAGCTTGTACTTGTAAGAACAAAAGGTCTTCCTAGGGTTTCCTTCAAACCATAGCTTCTTTTAGGTCTCTGTCATCTTCATCCCTTTCACTCTGCTTGATCCATCATAGGTGTCTTCATAGGGGTGATCTTCAATGACTTTTCTTCATCCCAACTCTGATACCATGTTAATTTTAGGGCTAGATTGTTCTCTGTTGTAGATAATTGCATTTATGAACATTTCAGCCATTTAATATTACATTTTTCCATATAACATTCACCCCATAATGAGATAATTAGCAATTATATAGAGAGAACAATAACATCAATAATGCAATGGAACAGAAAGGAACAACAAAAGAAAAGCATGCACAATAGAGACACTGGGATTTAGGTCAGAGACCAGAGCAAATCCCCACAAGGGGGGAAACCCATCCAAATTCTTTTTCTATTAGATATTCATCAATTGTTCAACTGAGATACAAAGCACAATGAGAATACATCAAGCCTCCTAGGGCCAACCCAAGTCAGTTCACAACTTCATTTGTGAACTGAACAAAACAAGTCCAAGAGTGTTGCTATCATATCACTGTCATGAACTGCCACCAATCACTATTATGAACACACAACTGCCATGTTAAGTTTGTTGCAATAAGGTCACTATCATATTAAGTCATTGATATGTCAAGGTTCTTTGCCATGTAGATTTTTGCCACATATTATTACCAAGGTCATATATCAAAGATACAATCAAGGACATATTGTCACTATTACTATTCTGGGGGCATTGTCATACTATCAACAAGGGCAATGTCCTTACAAGGATACGGCCATTGTTGTACAACAAGTTCACTACTATGCCAAGGTTACTGTCATTGATTTACTACAAGATCATTATCATAATTACGATTCTGTCATATGCATTATCATAGCCTCACTGTTATATCTGTTAGGACTCCATATTGTCTACTTTTGACCTCATATTTTGTTATGATATTACCCTTTTTAGCCTATAAATAGAAACCCTTGATATCATTTTTGACCTCATCATCCCAAGGTATGAAGTAACTCTCCTCATTTGCCAATAGTTTAATTATTCAACATATTCATGTTTCTTTACAATTAATCTTTGGAAATTGCTAAGTCGTTGACAATTGATTGGAACTGTTCAAAGTCCACAGAATCATAATTCACAGTTGCTGCAACACCAGAAACAGCAACTGTGCAGTTGCTGCAACACCAGAAACAGCAACTGACTAAAGCAGGAAAAGTCTTAATTTGCAAAAGATGAAACAGTAACCGTCTGAAGCTGGCAAGACTATACTCGGCCGATGATGATAAAGCACGATCAGCCAATTTAGACACAGATGCGGGAACACCAGGAACAGCATGAAGAGCTTTAAGGAACGGTTGAGATTTACCAAATCAACAACAACAGCAGAATAACCAAAGATAGCACAAGGACCCCGAGGAGATAGACGAAGACTACCAGTTTTGCAACAGTGGAAGGATCCAATTAAACAAAGGACGACAAAGATATACATTGTTATAACAGTATGCTGTAACAGGAATTAATTTCCTATTTTTGTACAGAAGAATTAAACTGAATGTATAATGACAATCTATTGTAATAGATGTCTCCTCTATAAAGAGGAGACATCTACAGTTGAAAGCTAGCATGTGATACAGGAATATTGTAGTGCAGAAGGTCGGAACCTCTGTTGTAATTGAATTTTTTGGCAGATGAATAAAGCATTGTTCTGAGCATTTTAACTTAGTATCTGTGTGCAGGGGAATCTTGTGAGAGGGACAGGGCCCACCTTCTTCACAAGATTCACCCATTCCTTTCCTATTAAGTGCGTGTGTGATTTCTGTACATGTTTAGCCTCGCTTCTGGTATTTCCTTTTTGCTGATACGCTATCCCTTCGATCGATTGGCGCTGTGAGAAGTGTGTCACCGGTGATTAGGATTTTCAGTGTGTATTGGCGACTGGTCACAGAGGCAGGTGCTGGACATCCTTATTCTGAGGACAGGGTCCTAGTCCTCTGTTACAAACGACCATCATTTTTTTGCAGATTTGTTACCTTTCATCAATTTCATTTCATTTCTGCAATAGTTTACGACTGCTGTAACACGGAGTAAGAGTTTGATAGGAAGTAGATTTTCTTGTACTACAGCTTTTAATGCTTTTGAAATTAAGTGCATATAGTACGAGGTCACCTTTGAAACAAAAGGACTTTCCCGGGTTGACAATTTAATGTGGTACTCGACTGTTTAATCAATAAACAATTCAAGTAGCCAACATTTTGGCGTCGTTGCCGAGGAAGGCGACTAAAAAAATTTTAAAGGCATTAATGATTTTCCTTTAGAATAACAGGTGCATGAAAGGACGCAAGAAGGCTAACTTCACAGGCGGTAAGGGCACAGGAGGAGGAAGAAAAACTTTCATTGACGAGATCATTTCAAAGGCCGAGACATCCCAGAGAACGAGTTCCCGAAGACCTCAGATCCAGTATTCCTCCCAAACAGATCATCAGACGGAGGAAGTACTAGGGCCTTAAAGGAAGCTGGAAACACTAGAGCACATTGAGGAACCAGTAGAAGAACCTGAAGAAACAGAAGATATTGAAGACAGAGCCAGCGATTCGGGGAAAAGAACAATGGAGGATAACAGAGCAGAAGGAAGGGGGGGAAACTCACTTTCCAACCTGGAATTTCCTATTGGGGATCTCCCAAGGGGAGCAATCCCTATGAAGAATATTCCACCTGCAGCATTGCCTAACTTTCATGGGTTATCCTCTGAAGATCCCGATGAGTTCCTCTTTGAATTTGATATACTGTGTAGGAGTTATGATTATGTAACTCCTGCTCAGAAGTTAAAACTGTTTCCAGCAACACTGAAAGGGAACGCGTTAAGATGGTTTATGAGCCTAGGGGCTCAGGTAATCACTACATGGGATCAAATGAAAGAAAGTTTTCTGACCAAATATCAGGATTACTGTCGAACAAGAGAAAGAAAGGAAGAATTGTTTAAAATGGTTCAGAAAGAGGACGAGAATCTGGAGGACTTTGTAGAGAGACTGCAGTATAATCTGCAGCGATCAGATCATCCAACCATGAGTAAGGATATTCTGAAGACAATACTCCTAAAAGGAGTACGAGATGACTGCCTAGATATGCTAAACATGCTTGGAAAAGGGGATATTTCCAAAGAACCATTTGATGAGATTATCAACCTCTGTATGAGGTGTTCCAGAGGAGCAGCAAGTAGATCTAAAAGCAGGGACAGTACATATTCAAGAGTCCAGAAATCAGCAAGTGGAGGAGCAACACGAGCCGAAATAGGTAATCTGCTTGAAGAATTTAAAACTGAAATGTTAAGCTCTTTTGCTTCACAAATTGATGCTCTGTAGGTTAAAAAGAAACAGGCAGAAGCAGAAGCTGCCCTGGCTATTTTTTGCTCCAAATGCAGAGGAAAGCACCCACTGAGGGAATGCCCATTGGATAAGGTACCAATTTGTACCATTTGTGAAAAGGACAATCATGAGACTCAGCAAATCCCTTCTTTGCCAGGAATAAAGGCAGCGCTGCAATCAACTGAAGAAGAAAGCTGAAGCAGTGTACCTGATGAACACAGAGGAGGCATGGCCACAAAGACAAGGTATGAGTTCTAACACATCATTTAGTTGTTGGAATAATCATTCCTCCTTTTCCAAAACAAAATTGTGTGTTATTTATTTTTTTTTTACCACATGAATCAAATGCAATACCCACCCTTTAATCCAATGCAATTTCCACCTATGCAGCAACCAAATCCTCCTTTTACCGACCCTACTATGTGGAATCCTTGGACTCTTTAGCAACCTTATTTCAATCAATGGAATCCAAACTGGACAGCCCAACAGATTCCATTTCCTCAACACCAGCAATCTCTTTCCTTACCATCTAATGCTCTGCAGAATAACCAGTCAATCAGACCCCAACTGCCTGTGCAACCTAACCCTAACCCAAACAATAATAAAGCCCTGCAGGTAATTGATATTCAAAGTCAACCTGTCTCCCCTATACAATGTAATGACATCCATTTACGCTCTGGGAGGATAGTTGAACCCATCATTGATGACATTACTGACTCTGAAAAAGAGGAAACTAGAGAGGAAAAGTCATCTAACAAAAATGTTGAAACACTTGAATCATCTTCTAACAAGACTGCCCAAACAGTAGAGCCACCCTTTCCTGAAAGACTGGCTCTTACTAAAACATTTGAGCCAC
>APFE031473977.1:28457-83803 GCA_000404065.3 Pinus taeda
GGCTAGTAAAGAAATGATTTGGTTACAAAGGTTTCTGGATGAATTGGGTAAGAAGCAGGAGTTGGGAAAGTTATACAGTGACAGCCAAAGTGCCATACATCTTGCCAAGAACTCTGCATTTCATTCCAAGACTAAACATATACAGTTCAGGTACCATTTCATATGGTCAACATTGGAATATGGACAATTGAAGCTGGAAAAGATACACACTAGCCATAATCCTGTAGATACGTTAACAAAAGTTGTAACCAGGGAGAAATCGAGAATTTGATCAGTTTCAATCGGTCTTCAAGTATGATGAAGAAGATGAGAAACAACCAGGTCCAAAGTGGAGTCATTGTCCAACAAATGAAGCAGCGGTGGAGTTTCTATAATCAGTCTCCAAGTGGGAGATTGTTGGGTGTGGAGCCTAATTATCTTCTGTATTCAAAGGTATTACTGCATTGGACCCGAGTTCGTAATGGGGCAGCAACACCGCCCGTAAAAATATTCGCTACAGGGGGGTCTAGGGGGGTGGCTACGACCTTTGGGAGCCCCCCTGCCAGCAGCACCCCCGAAGCTAAGAATAGATGTAAAATTGCCTTGTAAAATGTTGTAATTTCGTAGTCAATTTGGGTCGTTCATTAGGCAGAGATCTAACGGTAGAAGTTAAGTTTAATTTAGGGTTCTTTCCCTAGAAGGCAACCCCTCGCTATATATGATGGAATTGTATTGTGTCTATGTAGATCAGTATTCTGAGTGAGGAAGACAGAGAAGATTGAGAGCGAAGAGGGAATTATAGCGGATCTGCTGTAGGTTGTATCTCTTCAGTTTGCTAGATAATATAAAAAGAAGTGGACGTAGCCCAAACTGGGAGAACCACATATATCTGTGTCTCTCTTGTTTTATGTGTTTTCTGTGTTTATATTTCTACAATATTTTATGTGTTCCATTGCTCTGTAACATATAATTTCTAACAATTTTGTTCTGGGTTGTGGGGTGTTGTCAACTCTCGCCGAATGCCTTATTTTGTACATGAATTTTTGAATTCATTCAACACGTACTCAGCTCCATCTTTTCTCCTAAGAACCTTTACCTTCTTGCTAATTTCTTTCTCAACCAGTGACTTGAATTCTACAAATATGGTGAATGTCTCATCCTTATTCTGCATGAAGAAGATCCAACACTTCCTTGATAATTCATCAATAAAAATGACAAAATATTTATGTCCGGTAGTGGAGGTTGTCTAGAACGGTCTACAGACATCAGAGTGGATCCTTTCCTTTGTTGACCTAATCATGGAAGGTGGATTTTGTGTACTTCGCCAAGGTACATCCTTTGTATAGATATTGCTACTCATGTGCTCCTTTAGGAAGGCTTGTTCTTATTTGCTACACAATATTCAAGACACCATGATGCAAAATGCCAAGTATTTTGTGCCAAAGTTCACCAACATTGTGACTCTACACTTTCTCCACCTTAGTGCTTAATACAACACAATATTCCACATCTATCTTATACAGGATCTTCAAACGAACCCCAATATGCTTCACTTTTCCCATGGCTATGTGTCTCAGGAATTCCTTTCCTTTGTTGAATATCACATCATAACCAAGCTCTTCCAAAACTACAACAAATATGAGATTTTTATTTAGGCCCAAAATGGACATGACATCCTTGATTCTGAGAGGGGAGCATGACTCCCTCTAAAAGGTGACTATACAAATCCCATTCAGGTTGGACTTTCTGTTGTCCCCCAACTCGATGTGCATTTGGAGATATTTCTCATATAGGTCATTGAAAAACACTTTAGACCCTGTCATGTGGAATGATGAACATGAGTCTAAGGACCACACGCTCCCTGTCACTATGTTGGCCATGCATCAAATAAGGAAGAAGTCAATCTCAATCCGTGAAGCCAAATATTAACCTACTTCTCCTACTAAGGTCTTCTTGTTTTAATTTTTGTGTGGACACTTTGTGGCATAATGCCTCAATTCATGACAATTGAAGTATTTAATTTTGGACAAATCATTCTTCTTTCCCCCTTAGGTGGATTCTATTTTGGTTTGGGATTTCTTCCCTTTTCCCTTCTTTACCTTTCCAACCGATGCAAATTTCTCTTCATCCTCTCCCTTCGATGAAGTCTCATCTATGGTATTCTGCATTTCCTCCTATACCAAATTATACCATAAGAGTTACCAATTCGGTAGTTTCTCCCTCATGTTCATTGAATCTTCGTAGTTATGCCAACTCTTTGGAAGGCCTAGGAGAGCTGGGTTTACCAAGTCATCTTATGCAACACTAACACCAACCCCGCCAAGTTCATCATGAAGTTGTGCGAACCTAGTCAGATATTGCGGAATAGTGTCATTCTTTTGCATCTTGACATTTCAAAGTTTATCCTTGAGCGTCACCTTCCTGTGGTCAATACCATTCTTGAACAATTATGTTAGTGCTTTCCACATTACAAATGAAGTTTCTTTCCCATGGATATTGGAGACAATGTGATTCCATAATCCCTTCTATTATTCTCCTTGCGTTGGCTACATCTTTCTTCCATTGAGCAAGGTTTTGGACATCAAATTCCTGTGATTTTGCAATGTCTATCTTGACATATTCTAGAAATCCATTGTCATCTAACACCGCCTCCATGCAATCCTTCCATGTAATGAAAGTAGAGTTTCCTTCGAAGACATACTCTAGCCTCATCCTATTGAAGGTCATCTTCCCAACTCCATAGAGATCCTACTACATTGAACTGCAAAATTCGATCCTCCTAAGAGACTACTTCAAAATTCTTGTTCAAATGTGAATCCTGCTATGATACCATATAGAAACTTTATTATGTATATTTGAAACTTTTCATGAATTTTTAATCAAAATCACAAGACACAAACACACTCTACTACTTTGCAAAATTCAATCCACAATTTATAACATCAATCGCATACATGCAATGAGAAATAACACACATGCACATATTACTTTTCCATGGGAAAGAAATATGCTAAAAACCCCTTTGTCTGCTTGGATTATTATGATGAATATAAATGTATTACAATTTCTTAGCTCCACTGAGCATAACCTACAAGTGAATAACCTATCTCTCTTCCGACTGAGAAACTCTGACCCAAACATAGTCAAAATTTTCCTCTGCTTGAGCCACTATTTCCTTATGAAATTCTTGATAAATTATGTTCCTATTGTTTAGGAAATTCCTCGAAATTGATTTCACAATTCCCAAGATTGATCATCCAACTGCATGCAACACCACTACACTCAAGACTAGTCTACAAGTAATGTTACACTCCCTTGGAATCTCCACCACTACTAGGGAACTTGAATTCTCTTCATGCACTAGCTATTTTGGGTTAATTGATTAGTTAACTGGATGATCACTAATTTATACTAAAGTCTCACTACACAATTAACCCGCCACTAGTTCCTCCAATAGTTAGAACTAGTTTAACTGAAAACAACTTGAAATAACTGACCTTGATTGCTACAAATTAGAAATCACACATGTTTAACTAAAATATAACTCCTCTATCTCAAATTTACTAAGCTAACTGTGTGAAAAAATCCATGTCAACTCAATTAAATGCATCCAAGTTTTATGTTGATGTGGAAATTCGAATTTTCTCAATTTAATCAAGCCAAAATCAAGTTGAGAATTTCTTGCTACATTTTTCAACACAACCTCCACTTTGGGGTGGTGGTAATGGGGTAAGAATCCCACCTTGCCTGAGGAATTTGTAGGGGTTAGAAACCACCTAATGTGGGGGTTTGAGAGTAGCTCCTCCAAAAAAACCGATGGTTTTTTGTGTCCATTTTCATGGCTTTTGACACACAATTTTTTCCTTTAGATGTTTAGTGGTGCATTGTGGTTTTCCCCATTGTAATTTTGTTTAAGGAAATACAATCATATTCTAATCCATGATAAGTGGATTTTCTATTTATGGATGCCACTAGATATATATTTTATAATTTTAATATTGTGCCAAAAAAGATATGTTGAATATCCTTACTGGTTTTCCCAATTTTTGATTTCTAAAATAACATCTCTATGTTAATTTATGTATTTTTCATTGCATTTCTTCTATTTTATTAAACATATATTTATAATAACTGATTTTACATGGTTAAAGTCTACACTAATCTATGGCATGAATTAGTTTAGGAGGACAAATATTTCATCATTGGCCTATCTAGAAAGGGGGAGTATTATCCCCATTTCCATAACGTATCACCTAGTATTGCAAAAGAGAACTAGCTAGTGCATTCCCGTTGACATGTTAGTTCATATATTATTAATCCTAAGGAAATAGAATTATTTACTAGGGGAACTTGCACTTGCATTACCTTGTAGTTTATGAATTAAAGTTCTTGTCATGTATTATTATTGCGCAAATATGACATACTATTGATGAGCAAGGAATTAATTTTCTTATAATACATTATATAAATCATTATTTAATATCCTATATTAATTAGGGTTTTTTATTCCATTATAATTATTATGTATTAATTTAAATAGATGTCATACCATGTTATGTTGGAAATCGTTAGGACGGGAAAACATAAAAGCCAATACAAACAATAACATAACCCCCTGTTTTTTTTGTAATAGAGAACGAAAAAGTTGTTGATTTCTTATTTAGGGAAACAAAAAAATTCTAATGTAAATAGCAATATAGACCTCCACGTAATTGCGTAAGAGGGAAATCAAAACTTCATTGATTTCTTGTTTCCAAGGTCAATATAATTTCATAGATTTCTTATTGCATGAATCAACCTGACAAAAGTGTTACTAAACTAACAATCAATTTTTTTATATGCTGAGATCAGATTAATCCTAAATATTAGAGAGAGTACATCAATTCCTTTCTTACATACTCAAACAAATAACTTATGAAAATAAACAAGGTTTTGATAATCTAGGATTCACAAAGTTGTAAACATAGAGCATGCCTTTGGTTTCTCTTACAAACTCGCATATACTCAAAATATTGAATTACTCTCTATTCTTTCTCCCAATTCTTCATGATGAATGAATGGGTAGAGGACTCATTTATATTAATGTTATAAGTAAATTGGTAGAAGGATACATACAAATGATTATCTACAAAGATGTTAAATGTCGTTAAAGATTAATGAGGTACCATATATGATCCAATACTATCTTTTTCCCTTGGATTCTTTCAACATATGGGGACTCATCAACTTTTACACCAATACTATCTTTTTCCCTTGGATTATTTCAACATATGGGGACTCATCAACTTTTAGTAAAAGCATGTTTTGGTACATATACGTCCTGAATATCTATCCTAATATTTACATAGTGGATATTTTATGTAATCCCACAATACTAGTCATACTCACTGTTTCGTGAGTAGACATGACTTAGCCCATAATGCTTCCTTACAAAGAATATTTTAATCATTATTGCCATTAGAGTAGTACACATGTTTAGGGCTTGGTGAGTGATAATATTGAACATCAGGCGGCATACAAATTTAGCATAGAAAGAAAAGAGATCCATATATGTTTAACACTCTTTCATCCTCTCGATTACACATCCTTCCATAGAACTGTGGTATTCCTTTATACATAGGTTTCTTTGACGATGTAATTTTTTGTACTTTGAGAATTTTGAATTTTTTTTCCATTTGAAGTAAAACCATGATTTAGATTCCTCTTTTTTAGGTTTCTTATTGGATATAGTAGATGAAATAGTTATGTATAATGCTATAGAAATCTTCATCCCTTGTGCACCATTCATACATTAATATTTTGAATCACGGTGACTAGTGATTATAGTGATTTCTCATAAAGCTACATTCACTCATACTCTTTTGACATGTTTAACATACCTCACCATGTTACAATAGTCGGTATAGGTTAATCGTGGCTCGTAGAGACAAATATACCATTGGCTTACAAAAGGTTCAAACCTAATAGCCCCTTGATACATCTTGGTTGACTCACTAAAAAACATGATATTACTTACTTTACTATGACTACCATTGATCTAGTGTTTAAGAATACATTCATATGCTATACATTCTTTGACTCTATCTAAAGGACAATCAAAACAAAAATTTGTGTAACAATATTTATATAAGAGAACATAATGAATCAATTTAGAGTAGGGGGTGGTGTCGTTGTAGTTGTTGAAGTTGAAGCCTATGAGAAACTAAACATATTATTTTCTTTAGGTGTTTCCTCCCTTGTAACAAGATCTTCTATAAAATTAGCCTTTCCCTTTTTATATTCAATTTCATAATCAAATCCATCTGGCCATAAGCTCCATCTCAATATTCTATTTGTTTCCTTGTTCAAGCAACCTATTGTTTCACAACATTCCTACCATGTGTTTGAGATATCTTATTACACTGAGCTTGAATGGTTTAAGCAACAATTTGAATCTTTTGTTCACATTCTTTACGACAATAATTTCTTTGTGAGATGATCGATATCATATTTTAGTGTCATTGAAGCATCATGATGCATAAGAACATACTTCTTCTCTCTTAGAATGTTCTTCAATAAAAAAACCTACCCAAACTCCATTTGAGGTATCTGTATCTTGTATATATGGTATTTCATGGTGAGGAAGAAAAAAACTTGACAAACTTTTAACCTTTCATTTGATGATTTGAATTGTTGTTGTCATAACAGTTGTCTATTTAGCTCCTTTAATTATTTCCTGCAAGGATTTGACATATTTAGCCTAATTTTCATATAATTATCTTATGTAGTTGAGACTTCCTAAGAACCTTTGTAATTGTCTTGGATCATGAATTGTGTCTAGAAAGTTTGAAGGCTTTGGTTCCAAAACATAGGGACTAAAGAATGGTTCATGCTCTTAGTATTCTATGGCTTGCATGTTCCAATCAAAAAGTAAAACTTCATAAAAAATATAAGGACCCTAAACCAAATGCATGACGAAAAGCTTTGGCTGATTGTAGGTGACTTCAATCTGAGTAACATCATTAGAGGGGAAACAATGAGCGATTCGAATGGAGGAACCTGAAATGGAAAAATTTAGGGACATCCAAGAAGAGCTACATCTGGTGGACATCCCAACAATCAATGGAAGGTACACGTGGAACTAGAAGATGAGGAAACAGGAAAATAACATCTCTCCTAGACATATTTTTGGAAACTGAAAACCTAATCAGCAGAGATGTTTACTACGAGGCATCCATCCTTCCATGTTTGGGTTTGGATCACTGGCTAATTAGACTAGAAGTGGATATGAAACAAGGGAAAACTAAGAGACCCTTTAGGTTTGAAGCATTCCGGTTAAGAGATTTGATCTTCCTTGGAACAATGGAGTGGCGGAAAGAAAGTGAGAAATAAGGAAGAATGCAAAATTAAAAAATGGAACAGGGAAGAGTTTGGTAACATATAACAAGAACATGAACTGCTATAGGAAAAGATGAGGAAGGTGCAACAACAGATAATAAATGATGGAAGAACTAAAACCATATTGGAGGAAGAAGGAAAATTGCTAAATAATTTGGAGGAAAGGAGGCAACAGGAAGAGATCCCATGGAAACAGAAATCAAGAATTCAGTGGCTAAAGGAAGCCGAAAGGAATACTATATTTTTTCACAAAGAAATGATTCAACACCATCAACATAATATGATCTTCTCCTTAGTGGACGAGGACTGGAGCCATCTCATTCAAAAGGAAGATATGGAGAACTTGCTAGTCCACCACTTCCAAAATTTTCTGACAGAACCCAATATAGATAGGGTTGCAAACATAACCAGAATAACTCAGCATATCCCCCAATTAGTGAGTCAAGATCAAAACCTGGCCCTACTAAGGGAAATCACTAAGTTTGAGGTGGAAGTTGTTACCAAAGGCCTTGCGAAGAACAAAGCTCTGAGCCCAGATGGGTTCATAGTAGAGTTCTTTCAGGAAACATGGTCATTCATAGGAGAAGATATTGTGGAAATCATGGAGGAGTCTAGACGCAATAAAATAATATGTCCAACCTTGAACTCCACTTTCCTAGCTCTTATCCCCAAAACCGACCACTCAGAAGAACTACAAGGATTCAAACCAATAGCTCTCTGCAATGTAATAAAATCATGGCTAGAATCATGGTTAATTGCCTCAAACCTATCCTACATGGATTAATCTCCCAAGAGCATACTAGCTTTGTCAAAGGGAGGAAAATTATGGATAGAATTGTTATGGATCAAGAGGCAATCCACTCCCTAAAAAGTCAAAAAGCTAAAGGTATGATGATAAAACTAGATTTATCGAAAGCTTATGACTACTTGAGTTGGAATTACCTAGAAGGTATCCTAAAAGCGTTTGGCTTTGATTCTAAATGGATAAGTTGGATCTCGTCGATGATCTTGACCCCAGTGTTCTCAATCCTCCTCAATGGAGCTCCTACGGAGGCTTTCAATGCAACAAGGGGGCTTAGACAAGGTGATATAATGTCCCCATTCTTGTTCATATTGGATGTTGAAGGATTAAGAAGATATGTAAAAGAAAAAGTGAAAGGCGAACAATTTACGGGTCTCAGAATGTGGGGCAAAGATTTGTCATTAACACATCAACAGTTTTTTGAGGACATAATGATGTTTGGGAAAGCAACCCTCAATAAAGTGAAAGCCCTGATGGTAATATTGAACGATTTCATGAGCGCCTCTGGGACAGAGATTAATAAGGATAAGTCGAACATCTTCTTTTTCAATACTGCAGCTCCATCACAAGCTTTTCTAGAAAGAATTATGGGTTTCCGCATAGGTAATATCCCCTCGAAATACTTAGGGATCCCATTAAGTCTCCACCAAATCAAAGTGGCAAACTAGAAGACTCTGTTGGAAAAAACCCAAGGGAGAATGCAAAACTAGACATTCAGAAGACTGAATATGGCAAGTCGAGAAATATTACTGAAATAAGTGCTTCAGTCAATTTTGATCTACCAATTATCTAGTCAAGTTGTTCCTAAAATAGTATGTCAAGGGATGATTGACATCTTTAAGAAATTCCTATGGCAGAGGCCAAATAAAGAAAAAAATGGGCCCTTCTATCCTAACATTGGCTCAACAAGTAATTAAAAGCAGGAGGGTTGGGTCTCAGGGACCCTTATATTCTAAACTAGGTCATGGGGGCCAATCTATGGTGGAGATGGATTAAGGGAGGAAAATATCTATGGAATGAAATGTGGGGGAGAAAATATGGAATGCGATGATCAATAGAAGGAAGGCTAAGAGTCCAAGAAAACGTTAAGGGATCAGCCATATGGAATTAGCATAAGAAAATAGAGAATTGATAAGAACTTGTAGTTTCTGGGAAATAAGGGGAGGAGACAAAGCTAATTTCTAGAACAAGGTGTGGAAGCAGAGAGAAAAATTACATAATAGACCTAAACTGGGGGAAATATGCCAATTTACCAATAACCCTACAAATCATACAATGAATTTTTGTGAGGGCTCGGACAGAAGGGAACACTTGAGAAAATGGAAGTAGAAACAAGATTGGCCAAATGCTCTAGAATCCATTCAGTGGGAAACATATGAGAAGGAGATGGAGTCTCATAAAATTGCAATATCAGAAGGATCGGGTATAATAAGATGGGGGTACGAAATAAAAGGGATGTTCACCATACAAGAAAGATACCACCTACAAGAAGCATGCCACCAGTAGTAAAGGCCACCCATATGGGATCGAATTTAGTAGGATAAATTATGGCCAAAAATAACTTTCTTTCTGTGGATAACTCGACATGATAAAGAACTCACTTGAGATCAACTACAGATAAGGGGGTTGCAGGGACCATCATCCTCTTGCACATGTGAAGGACAATCAGAATCAATGGAACATCTAACAAATGCCTGCGATTATAGCAAAATTCTTTGGCAAAACCATGAGCATTTATTTGGCCTTAGTGACAGGGATCAAACAAGCATGAAATTAACAATGGAAAAATGGAGAAGGAAGCCTTACCAGAATCCCATTCTAAACCATGCCTGGTAGATATCCTTAGGATTCCTACTCTAGGCGGTGTGGAAGGAAAGAAACAAAATAATTTTCAAAGGGGAAAAGAGAACAACAGTAGAATTATGGGGAATGATTGTCTAGAATATCATAGAAACAATCCTAGCAGAGAACACGTACCGAGACGATTAGGAAACCAATCCTCAAGAAGGTCGAATATTGGAAGGATTAAGCCTAAAACCCAACATGATGAATAATAACTCTTGGAAACAGAAATATCCTCCTAGAAATTCCCCAATCATCTTCGTGCTCCCTCAAAAAAACTTCATCAAACTTAATTTTTATGGAGCAGCTAAAGGGAACCCAGGGGCCGCTAGATCCAGAGGTGTGTTCAGATATTCCCAAGGCAATACCATCCATCTTTTTGCTATGGATTGTGGTACTGCAAGAAATAATGAAGATGAGCTATATGCACTGAAGTTGGGGCTAGAAATTACAAAGAGGGAAAGCTTTTAGAGAATTGAGGTGGAGGGAGATTCGAAACTGGCAATAGAAATGGTAAAAAAACTACAACAAGGAACCAGATGGGAGAAAATAAGCCAAAGTTGGAGGACAGCACGACTAGTCCAAGAAATAGGAAATCTAATATGAAGGACAAACTATATTGTCCCGACACATGTCCACAAATCAGGTAACGTGGCAGCAAACAACCTACCCAACTGGGGGTGTGGGCAGGCAGGTAGTAAGTTTGATATAAGGGGCGAGGAGTTAAGTCAAATGAAAGGCATGAGAATTCTAGAGGAAATCCTAATAATAGATAAGGAAAAAGGAGACAACCCTTAATTGGGGTGTGACAGGCCTTGCAGATTAGAGGAGGGAGAGGATGGTCAATGACCATGGTGGCCCGAGGGTGAATCAGTCGGCCAGTTGGTACGACGGGTAGAGGGAGAAGAGGCTAGCTAGGGGCCACCAGATCTAGCAAATGGCAGTGGGGTAGTGGGAAATACAAGGCAGGGGCAGTCGCTCAAGTGGGCAGAGGTAAGAAAGTATGGTCAAATGTCAAGAATGGCATAGGGAAGAAGGCAATGGAAGATGCATCAACAACTGGCAAGTGGTGAAGCATTGTATAAAACTTGTGGCAAGAGCAGTCGACGGTAGGAGAGAATTAATGATCTACAATTATGGTAAAGTCAATGGAACCCCATTTTGAGACCATCGTGCAGGAGAAAGGGAGGCGGACAGAGGAAGAGATCACGTGGTGAGTTCTGCGGGTATCATGCAAGGCAGGTTGATAGAAAATCAAAATGGTAAGAAGGCTAGGTTGAGAGGCATTCACATGCAACAAGACAAGGTAGGATGTGTAGCTCAAGGTGGTCAAAGTTGAGGGTTGGAGGACATAGAGCAATGTTCAACTATCGTTTGCAAGAACTGGTATGTCCTCCCTGCCCTCACTCACGACTCTCTGGAAAATTTGAATCTAGAAGTAGATTATTGGATATTTCTAATGGTTTCCTCGATTGTTTTCGCTGTTCAGGTTTTCCGATCTTCTTGGGGTTTTGGCATGTTATCTTGGGGAGAGATCGACCTGCTTGTCATTTAGGGAAGGGGGTTTTGGAACCCTTATCTTAGCCTCAGGGTAGATGGGTCCCAGGGTATGGGTAGAAAGTTGAGTCATTCTGCAGCGAGCTGGGTCACCCAACGGGGTTTCCACTATGTCTGTCAGAATATTTTTTTATAAGTTGTTATGGTTGAGGATGTAGCTCGAGAAGGAAGGTGTCTCAGAAATGTGTGGAAGGTTATAAGTTTCCCTTGACTTGTTGATAGGGTTAATATTCCTCAATCCAGAGCTGAGCCTAGACTTGGATAAGGTTCACTGAATAGGTGTTGTAATTGGGGATGCAATTGGGGGAGGGAAATTGCTCTAATTAGGATTTTTCTTAGCTCCCTCGAGGGGACCCAATGGTTAATGATAGCTCCCTCGTGGACTGGAATAAGAATTGTAGTATGGTGGAAGATTGAGAAGCAATTTCTTGCCTATTTGGGTGGCGATAACCAGGGTAGAAAGAATATTGGGAATTCAGGGAGCATGGTTACAATTACAGTAGGGTGGAGGTGTAGGGAAGCCACATGGGAGCTAGTTAGTTGGGCTCTTCAAATTCTCATGGGAAGCAACCATGACGATAGGGAGGTCATTATCCTTCAAAAATTTGTGGAGGGAGAAGGGAATAAGGTTGTAAATGGGGTTTATCATAGTTCTCAGGCAACAGAGTGGATGAAAATGCTTGGGCCAGAGAAATCCCACTCGGAATGGGTGAAGCTTGCGGGGATTCCCAAAACAAGAGAGGCCAACTCTGAGGCTGAGTATCCAAACAAGACCAGAAGGAAAGAAGTCAATTTCATTACCAAGTCACAGAGAACAAATTTCTATGAGTCCATTATGGTTAATTTGATGATGACTTACAATGTTGTATTCCTAGTTTCTGTTATAGGTAGCATAAAAATCCGAGTGCAGAGAACTCTTGAGACTCGACACTTAAACTATGCTCCAGCCCTGGTACAAGTGCACCACTTGGAAAGGGAAGAAAAAAGAAGAAAGGAGAATTGTATGGTGAAGGAAGGTAACCAACCAGGAAGGAAATGAAATAGAAGACCGAGAAAGGACGGAAAAAATGAAAGGATTGGAACCAACTTCAAGCAAAGGTACGAGAAAAAGTGGTAGAAAAACAAGGAAGTAGAGTATGAAGAACTTGATTAACGCATACTATGTAGGAACCCCGCCTAAGGTGAAAGTTGTAATCTTTGAATGGGAAAGAGAACTAAACACTAACATTGAAAATCAAGAGATAGAGGCAGAGGAATGGGAAACAATTGTCAAAGACCCAAGGAATACTAGATGAAGCCAAATGTTGTTTTGCCAAACTATCCAAGAGTATTGGGTCATGAAAAACATCCTGGCCCGTGCCATGAAAACCTATAAGGAAAGAGAAGACCCAAAGGAGGATAGACCAGATGAGCCAAGTATGAAGGACCTGAAAAGGGATATACAATCTGTCCAAATGCAGTTCTATAACTACAACCTCACTATGAACAAGATTGAATAGAGCCTACATAATATGATGAGAAGTGAAGTTCCAGGTTCAAGCGCGAAAGCCCCAGTGCCTGTGGATTCTTCAGATGAATGAAGCAGACCAGGTAGTATAATTTTGTCTATATGACAGCTAGCATTTATTTTTTAGCAAGAATTATATAGTTGATAAAGTTGCCAATGCAACATGGATGGTAAGAAAAACTCTTTTTAAATTTTGGACAACGTTCGATGCAGACAGGTGGCCAACAAACCTGGTTTCCTACGAGCAGGTCGAGGCCACCTACAATTTTGTAGAAATCATACTTATTTTCATGAAATATCAATAGAAAAAAAAGCCTACCAAACTTATACAAAAAAAATTACAATAAAATAAATTAATTAATTAATTAAAAAAAATTCTAGAAAAAAACAATGATATTAAAAATTAAATAAAGATAATAACTAATAAAACTAAAAATATATCTATCTTAATATAAAATAATTAAATAAAAATATAATTATAATATTTTATTATATATTAGATTAAACATTAAAATGTGCATATTTTAATCATATTTATTTGAAATAATGTGGTGTATTTAATGAATTGGAGTAATTATACTAAAAAGGAAATATTCTAAAAAATGATCGTCCTTTTATTGAGAATCATCTTTTAAGATGAATTTGAAATTATTAATAAATATTAAAATTAATGTGATAAATATATTGTTTTTCAATTTTAGTTATTTATTTGGTTTGCAATTATATAAAATTTAAAAAATTTATAATTGAGTTTAAAGTTTTTTTAGCTTTTATTTTTCTTGTGGGGTTGATTTACAAGAGGATTTCAACCAATTACATTTGTAACAAGGAGCCACTGCCGTGGCGATAGTCCCTGTCGGGGTCTGCAGGGACAATACAATACAAACGCTGTGACAGTGCAGTATGGAAGAGGTATCAGTCCTTGAATTAGCAAGTTTAGGACCAAGAAGCCAATAGGCTAGAAACTATGCTTCTACAACAAATTTCAATAATTAATAAATAACAGAAAGTAATGTAATCCCATAAAAGAGACTGGCATACCTGCAGTGACATCAAGCAAGCTGAGATATCCCATACACTAAAGGCTCTGACAGCCAATCTTTCACGTGAACCAACATCCCAAATTCCAATATCGCCAACATTCATTCCAACTGGCAGATAAGGTAGATAAGTCCACTGCTCAAGTTTTAAAAGACGAGACACTTTTGACATACAGATAAATCAATGTGCACACCCAATATAATGAATATTTGGGGCCACATTGAACAAAATATTTAAGAGATTAGAGATAGATCACCTAGTAGTATCGTTGGCTGTAGTGGGTGAAAATCCATGCTCATAACATTTGAACCCTGGTTAAAGGTTCTTGAAACAATTTTAGGAATTTCTTGCAGGTACATGCTGGGAGGATGAATTGAAGCTGGATAGGACACCTACAATTACAGAAGGGAGATGAAAATAAGTCTAGTGATATCTTGGAATAAAAGCACAACACCCTTAACACGTTGCTGAAACCCATAAAGCAATTCTGAGTATGTGTGTGTGCATGTGCACTAACACACAGTTTAGTGATTTCCATAATAACACAAGACACTTAACACACTGCTGAAACCCATCTAGCAGCTCTAAGTCTGTGTATGTGCATGTGCTTGACTAACACACAGGTGAGTGATCTCTATAGTCCTCCAACGCCACTCGTTGAAAGTTGAGAAAAGTTTAACAGAAGACTCAGCAGCCAACACAATCTATCAATAATTACATCAAATATTCCCAATACAAACGTAACCAACAAACACCTTTATAACGTTGGAATCTTAGCCAAGACACAATGAAAGCTAAGGAAGCTACAGAAGAAAAAATTTTATGCAACATTTCAATACGTGCTAAACCCCTCCGTTACCCAGAGACAAATTTGAGAAAGGATGCTATCTCAAAGCGTAAACTGTTGCATCCTGTGTCCATACCTCATCAGTTTGACCAGGACGAATCCGTTTCACAAGATGTTCATAATCTGCAGATTGATAATCCAATCCGAGATTACTATTGGTGGGTGGAGTCCTTGGGTGTTTTAGCAAAGCAGCTGAAGTCATTTAACGAAAAACCAATTAAAATTTTACATCCTATTTAAATATTGGCAGACTCATCATCTTTGAGAAAGATGTTATCTTTTCTCATCTCTCTTTCTGGGCAAAACCTAAAGTCAAGCATGTTACCACATGTTTACAAACCAAAATATGGAACTTAATCTACTACAAAAAATACGGTCATCTCAGTTCACCTGGATGTGGTTGTGAAACCAGAGAAGACGGTGCGACAGCCACTACAATATGTGGAGCTGGAGGAAAAGAATTCACCATCCATCCTGCAAGGGCACTTGGATGAGTGGCTGCAGGTTGGAATGGCTGCAGTCAAAATTTTATAACGCATGTTAGATTGACAGTAACTCTGCAATATAGTTGAATGCATGTTAAAGTAATGGCTAATTCCAGGACAAAGAAATTTTCAACCGACAAAATTATTTACAAGTTACAGGAATTAATTTCTGAACTAATGTAGTCATGACTTACGATATGTGCACCAACAGCAGGAAATGAACCCCCTTTCGAAAGTGCACAAACAAGAGAACTATTTGCAGGAGGAGTTCGAGCTTCATTCGAAGGCACACACGCATGGTCAACAAATAGGGTCTTGATATCAGGATTGGATCGAGGGTTTTTGCAAAGCTGGTGCTGCCAATTGAGGCTGAAAAAAAAATCAGAAGTGATTTTACATTTTGCATCATACATGATCAATTCCTTTTAAAAAATATAGCATTTCGACTTCATTTCACTTTCCATAGGCTACTGGGAGAGTTTCAACCTCATACATCCATATTAAAGTCATCCAAAGTACGTAAAAAACTCCCAAACACCAAAAATAGAAACTGGGAAGATACAGTTAGAAATCAGAATGCCTCAACGCACAAGACAAAATGATTAAAATTATCCACCCCTCATAAATTCCGACTGGAACTTTGATATCATATTCATGGTTCTGGGCAGGGGTTATAAGGGATGGATAATTTTGCCAAGCAAGATATCCTACTATACCTTTGATTTATTAACGTTCTGAGCTGTGAAGCTTTAAGACCGGGAAATGCCAACTTGTCTCGAAAAAGAGGGTTAGCTTCAATCAACTTTTTGAGCTCCAGCAACATAATATTCCGAGCCGATTTTGTGTCTCCATATTTAGAAAGCTGCTCATTTTCTCTGCAAGTGTAACCAATCAATGTCTTAGGACTTCTCACAGACTAAAACACACAAAGAATAAGGCAAGGCGTTGACTTTTCGCACGTTAAGTGAAAAATCCCTCTTTACTCGTATTTCAAGAAGAAAAAATGATGGCTGATAGGCTTCCAGGCGGATCAATGTACAATAAAGACTACTTTTTAGTCGAATTAAATAGATAAAATAACATAGGAGAAGCAGCTGGTTGCATTGACCTAAAGTTATCCAGAGTAAGAAGTTGTGTGATCTCTTTGTAAAGTTCCTCGTTGAAAGAAGAGAATACTTTAAGATCCTTCACCAGTATTTCCACAACTTTTGCTCGATCTTGCCTGGACAATATAACCAAGCAGCAATTAGAACTGACCTATCCAACAACATTCACATGACAACCAAACAAAACACTAATTCGTACACTTGTTCTACAGAAGGAGGACACGACTCACTTGTCCAGAGCTTCAAGATATTTATGCTTCCTAATCTCAAACAAGATTTTCATGGAATATCGATTGTCATCAACCTTTGTGAAACCAGATAGATACCGCTCCACTTCATCCCACTCTCCAACCTGGACTTGATCTTCTAAATATTTCATGTTGAAGTAAAAGCCATATTCTTGCTCTAGTCTGCAACATGTATATAGAACTTGGTATGAAAAATGTCTCCATCCAACAACTTACAGGTTTGAGCTTCAAAACTTTGGACACATTAATATTACGCCAGAGATTGAAAATAATAGCAAACGGATATCTCTGTATTAATCCTATCTCCTCTTAAATAGATAACAACAGAGAAAAGCATAGGTTTATATTCAGTTAATTGACATTCGCTTCAAAACCCTGCATTTTACTGCCGAAAAATAACAAGTTTTGTTTTTAATGTGCAACATCATGCAAGCGCAAAACGCATTTAGAAAACCTATAATTTTTTTTGCCAAAAAGAGGAAAATAGCAGTGGAAAACCGTACCAGGAGCTGTAATGGTTGCGGCCAAACAAGCCCATGAATCACGCCCTACTTTGCTTCCACTTACATATACTGTGCCGGACACAGAAAGCAATACGACGGCCCTGAACAGAGCAGGCCCCATGCCCATGTGAAACCTAGATTGTCCTTCCATGGATTTTTAGCTATTGATATACTCGGGAATTGAAACAGTGAATTGAAACAGTGTAGTACAGGTGAAGAAGCATAAGACTAACATATATAAAATCTCAGAGCGGCATAGCAGGAAGTTTGTTTTAGCCACTGCCGTAAGAAATACTTCTGGGCATGGCTAGCAACCTGCGTCGGTGTTCGAGTCTTTACAAAGTTTCTGGAAATGCCCCGCCAATCCCCCTTACCGACTCTCTGAAGGCCGACAAGAAACATCCGGTGTTCTTCCTCTGTCCAGGGCACTCCTGCAACACAGATAATCCCAAACCTTTAAAAAAATTGAAAAACCGCTAGATGTATCAAAATAGTGCTCCTAACAGTAACAAAAAATTGTGCTAGAAGAAAATAAAACTGACCCCTCTTCCTCTCACGGGCATTGCTGGATGAATGAACGAGGTCATCCGAGGTCATCCGAGACGTAAACATCAAAACCTTCAGCGGCAACCTCAGCCGGATCCGAGTGCTCATATTGAGATAAGTTTGACAAATTATTCATACTAGCACTCTTTCTCATTGGTCCATCCGTCAGACGAACCCCAAAGAGCATCACACCACTTCCCACACAGGTACGGGAATTGTGGCCATTAAGGCCGCACAACGAACAGCTCCTCGAAGACATGGCGCCGCGTTCCCCTGGTAGGGTTCAGGGCCGAAAACAGAGTATCTTTAACGCAATTGATAGGTAAATTCTACTGAAAAACATATATTTAAATAAATTACATGCAAGCTTAAGGCTATTTTAGTATCGCTTATAAAGTTTTTTTTATCAAATTCAGTCATTGACGAGCGAAGAAAAGACAATGAAAATGAAAAATACAGGAACAGACGAATCTTTCATAAATCCAAAGCTCTGTTGATAATACTCGAAATAGAACAAAGCCTGCGTCGAAATAGAACAAAGCCTGCGTCGCTGCCAAATCTTACAGCGTCCGAAGTAAAACCGGGCCCTAAATTGAAGAAATCCACCGAGTTCAAAGTGTTCGCAGTAGAAGGATACGTGTGTAAGACATGCATAAAGAAACGTGGCAGGCGATGAAAATGCTTTACTCTAAGTTTTCAAAGAATGCTTTACCCTAAGTTTTCAAAGAAGTATACAGGCAACTCTAAATTTTTTAGCTTTTTAATACAGGCCACTCTAAACTCTTTACCCTAAGTTTTCAGAAAAGCCCGGCAATAAGAGGTCCAAATATAAACTTTGGATAAAAATCGATTGAGCAAAAAAAATTATTTCAAACATTGGGTTAAACATGACATGTACCGAAAATTTTACTCGGTCAAAACGAATTAATCCCTGGTCAACGATCTATCCATCACTATTAGTCCCAGGCAGGGACTAACAAGGGTTTTCAAAGTATGTTCATTTAACGTCAATTCAAAATTTCATATTTTAATAATAATAATAATTTTTTTTGGAGAGACTCATCTCCACACACATATTTGACTATTATTGTTTATGAAGAAATACTAGACTTTCTTTGGACTTGAACATATGATTTCAGAGGAGCAAACAAATGTTGTTAAGTAGCCTAAATAAAGAATATAACATAATTAAAAATACAATAATAATAAAAATCTAATATATTATTTTTGCAATATGATTGTGGTGCTAGTGTTGATCATTATTTATGAAGATGAGAATTTAAAGTTAAAATATGCTAGCATGACCACGTTAGTAGATGTGATTGATAGAAGTAGATGACATCATTTTCCATCATTTATATGCCAATCATATTTTATAAATAAAGTCAATCACTATAATGTAATATTTAAAATAAATTTAAATTTATGTAAGACTACATTTTGTTGGACAGTCTACCTATTAGAAATAATATAGAAATAAACTACCTATTAGAAATAATATAGAAATAAACTATGGCCAAATCCACTAAAAAAACTAAGAAAATAAACTAAACTCTTCACTAGGGAATACATCTCACCGTACTAAATTGTAAAAATCTTTTTGACATAAAAAAATTTTAGGATACCTAAATCTCATAAAATATAAACTTATGTCAAACTATAAATTTTGTAAACAAATTGTTTTAAAAACATTAATAAATGAAATAATTAATATATTTAAATTAAAATAAATATAACTAATATTAACTAATACTTTCTTATTTAAAATGAAATCTAAATTTGCAAATAATAATCTACTAAAAAAATCATTCACGAGATTTATTTTATATTTATTTATTTATTTTAACCATATGGTGAATCAGTAACTACCAGTTCTAATCTATGAGAGACCTAGGATAATCCTCGTAGCTGTCTCTATAACACCAGGAGTACATCCAACCACCTGCAAGTCAGGTATACTAAAGATTTTCAAAGAGCTGTACTCCAACCACCTACAAATCGAGTATACTAAAGATTTTCAAAGAGCTATTTCCATCATTCAAAAGTATTATTTTAAATATACTAATCCAACATAATGAAACCCAATTTAAAAAATATTAGAGACAGGAATACTGAAAACTACATAAAATCTGAATTCTAATTGACAGGCATTAAAATTGAAGCTGAAGATGATTATCTATCTATGGGAAGTATTCATATTACAAACAAAATATTGATAATTTGTCCAGAACATATCTGAGACATTACTATGAAATAAAATAATTTGAAATGTTCTTATGGATTATGAAGCGGAAGACAGAATTATAACCTCGTATAAAACCATTGAAAATGCAACTTTATCAACAGAGAATTGTCATGTTTCAGATGTCAATTATGATTCTCGAAAATCCCTATGCTTCTGGTATAATACAAGATATACCAATTGATCAGGTGTCAATTGGTAAAATACAAGATTTACCAATTTCTCAGGTGTCAATTGTGATTCTTAAAAAATCCCTATGCTTCTTGTATAACACAAGATATACCAAACCCCATTGATCGTATTCTTCAAACAAAATTCTAAGATGATCTTCAACGCTTCCAATTTCTACAAGATTTCACAAACGACCGCCCAAATGCAGATTGTTTATGCGAATCTTTATATTAATAAACGATAAAGCTAACTAGGTTTCATTAATTATTTTTTAATAAATTAAATATAAAACAAAGTCAAGAAACTAAAACTATTGCAAAACTTTTTATACTATCCATTCGATCGTGTATTGCACCAATAATATTCCCAGATTAACAAATATTAAGCATTCATAATTTAAAATTTTGAAATTTGTTAAATGCAATTTCAATTATAGAGTACTCCTTAGGGTTAATTTAATTTATATTTTATGTTTATTTAAATATATAAAAGTAAACATTATTATATATATATATATATTATTTATTAAAATTTGTTTTATATTCTAGTGTGAATAGTTTATTATTATAAAAGGAAAAAATTGAAAAAACAATGAAAGCTAACAAACAAAAAATTAAAAAATTGTGCGTTAATTTTTCTTAAAGTTATATTGTTCTTTGCTTTGATAATTGCATTTTATTGTTTCTATTTCAAATTCACCCCATAGCATTATAACATTATTTAGATTGGTATCATTATTCAACAACATATGCAACTATGTAGAAAGAACAATATCATCATCAATGTACTAGAACATAAAGGAACAATAAAAGAAAATAATTCACACATAAAGACACCAAGATTGGTGAGAGACTAGGGAAAAACCCACTATAGGGAAAACTCTTTTAAAATCTTCTTCTTATTAGATTATCATTGAATGATTCAACAAGGACAGAGTACATTGGTGCATATTTTAAACCATAAACCTATCGAAAAAAAAAACATTCATGATGTGAATCCAACAACGCCAGTAATCAAAACCCTAATTTAGGAATCTATAGTCAAATATCACTATATATAGTCAACTTTCAAACTCTACGTTCAACGGGAGAAAACTTCGGTCAACGGAAAATTCAACCTTTAGGTCCCAGTGATAGGGAAGATGTGTCATGCATGCAGCTAAAAGGCTTGGGTCAAAAATTTATCCATGACATACCTACGATTGTAGTCAAAATTTCTCCATGACATGCCTATGGTTGAGACCCAAAATGCTAAAAACATACATGTGAGCTTTGGACCTTGCAATTTTGGACCTGTGGCAACCAATCTCCGTGAAATTACCTCAAACATGTGCAAGACAAACCAAAGAAGAGAACAGAAGAATGGTCCAAAATAATTTCCAAATGAAGCTAAGGTCAATTGTATTTATAGTCTTCCTAGGGTGTCTAATTAGGTTTTGGACCAACCTAATCAAATATTCACATGTGGGCTTTTATTCAAAAATACAGTATCCCTTGTTTAAATTTAGTTCTTCAATAGTCAAAATTGGTCCTCTCAAAAAGAGGAGTCTCGTCACAAGGTTGAAATTTATCACTAAGCTGCCAAATTAGTACTCCCTCTCTACTACGGAGAAATTCCAACTACATGTAATCATCACAAGGATCCTGTCATCAAATCATACCCAATCTCAAGTATCTCGTCATCAAAAGTCATCATTGCTCATCTCTTGCTTATTCTAGCTTGCCTCTTGATTATCCCTACTCATATGATGAACATTCTTGAATCTAAAATAAGAATAATTTGACATCAAAGGGAATCCTAAGCTACCACCCTCTATCCATCGAGGAGTCACTACTACCACTTGGAATCACTGCCAACAAAGAACCCAATGATACCACCCATGAATCATCATAGAGTTGATCATCAAGAAGCACATCTAAAATTGGAACCACATCAGAGAGCTTAGTTTGAACCCAAAATCTCATGGGGGAGAAAAACATCTCCAACCCCATATCGAGCAATAGGTGATATAGGGGAGCACATATCAACCCATCCTATTTCTCACCGATCTTCCCAAAAACTATCCTGAAGAGTCATGTGGTAGAAAATATACATCATAATCCAAGCTTGGGTGAGATACTCGACTTACCAAAAGTAAGGATAATAGACCCTTAAGCCTCCTCGACTTGTTGGCCAGACAGGGAGGCATAATCCCAACAATCCTAACTTGTCGATATGATGTAAAATAGGGGATACTCTACATAGGGCAAGATAGGGGGATATAGCCAACTTTTGAAGACAGAGAAGGATCACACACAACTTATGGGTAATAGATAGTGGAGCAACATCTACTACCCTATTTTTCAGATATCACTCAACCCCAAGAGCCATCCATCTCAATTCTTTACATCATGATCGCATATGGTACTGATTAATCATCATGTCACAATCAAATAAAATATCATATAGAAATATATATCATAAAAATGATACTTAATTCATCCTCCATCTTACAGAGGCAAAAACTACAAGCCTGATCTTATCTCATATGGTAGTAGTGACTCAATATATGAGGAGATCTTAGTCCCATCTATATATTGGATTCTCTGATAGTTATATCCTACTAAATATTATGATAATGTATCCTTATCATATTCATAACTGACTCAAATAGCTCTCCAATGAGCTTCTTCAAACTTTCTTACAGCTAGCCATCTTAGCATCATCATACTTAACCTCAAGTGTGCTTAAAGCTACAAAATTCTCATCCAAAAATATCATGGTTGATTTCAAACTATGGAAACATTGAGATGTGCTCATCTCATCAATAAAAATCCAAACGACATCAACATATTTATGCATTCACATATCATAAGAACAATGTCTCAGAGCAAATATCAATCATCCCATGCAAATATCTCGAAGTTTTCTCAGCAACAACTCAATGTGTATGAAGAGGCTCAATCAAGAATTCACTCAAGTTGATCTATGGAAGACCTGTATATATAGACAGGTGTTTACATGGAACATTAATGCTTCAATCAAATGTCAGTTTCCAAGGAAGGTTCAACAATATATTTTCATAAATTCTTGAAATTCAATAGGAGTTTCCAAGGATTTGCATTTCCACTTTCAAAAAACTTTTCAATAGTTTCATGATATATATTTTCTTTTCGAAACTTCAAAATGTGATTCATCATGCCATGATTTGTCATTTCGAACTTCGTAGGCCAACTCCCTCTTAATTTCATCATTAGAGGCTCATCACCTATCAAGAATAAACCATTAGTATATAAAACCAAAATCAAAGTCATACCTTAGACCTCTTTTGAAGTAGATGTTGGGATTTGCACATTTTCTTGGCTTCATGAGGTAACTATCTACTCATACGTACCAGGCTTGTGAAGCTTGCTTCATACAATTATTTATGTAATCATAACACTTGACCAAACCAATATGCTCATCCTTATAAATCAATATTGTGCAATCAAACCAACTAAGTCATCTTCTCAATCCTTAGATGCCAAATGAAAACTAATATCAAAATCATAACAGTTTCTTTCAATTAACATTGTGACAAACTCTTAGGTAGATTTCACGTCCGAATACCAAGTTACAAGAACCTTTTATTTACCAAGCACTATCCAATCACACTTTATCAATCCATCCTTATTATCATATTGTAAATCATTTATGTCAATAAATATGAATGCATACATTAGGGACAAGTCATATAAGTTTCATGCATATACCAAGAATAAGTCATATAAGTTCCATCCATTCATTATCATATCATTGCATACTGAATCAAAAACTTTTATACTATAACTATTGTACTCACTCCAATGAAGTAAATACAAAATCAATGCCAAAATTAATCCATGAATGTCATTATTCCCACATAGCACTATCATAAAGCAAATCACCAGTCGTGAAGTACTAAATCAGATAAAATATCTAACGTGTTATCATTGTGAATTCAAACAACCCATAAGCCAAAACATATGTATAACCTGCAAAGCATCATGTCAAAGTTTTAAATCATCATCAATCATCAAGCCAATATACTCACTAATTCAAGCCAACAATCCAAATATTGTCAAACCCTTGTAGTTGTTATCAAATATTGTCATATACAAACTTCAATGATTAAATCAAAATAGCATGTTATTATGCATATTATGGTCCCCTTCAAGCACAAGTTTAGTTAACACATCAAAATTTTCAATAGTAAAGCATTCAAACTTCACTTCTCATAGAACTTTCTTTTGTTTTCTTCATATCCGTAGGACTATCATACTCCAGGTGCATTTTTGATTTTAGCATAAATCTTCAATTTTGTGACCTACAAGCATAAACACACTGCTAGGCTTTCTTCTATATGGTTTGAGGTCTATAACTGCATTGATAAGCTTTCTTCCATGAAATTTTGGGTTAGACTAAGGGAAACCCTCTCTTCTCAAACCAGAACTTCCTACAGACCAGAAATCTAAGATATTTGTCCATTTATGTCTAGAAAAGTTATTTACATAGAAAATAATATTCCATATATTTAATGCAAATGATGATAGGCATAGGGCTCTGATGAAGAGTCTTCTTCTGAATGATAAGTACTTTAGACTTCATCATGTCTAAAAGGGAAGATAGTTGTTCACTACCAAGTACACCATCCCATTATAGTACGATGAATCAAACTGTCATATGCATGAGCCATTTGTGAAGGTGACATTCCCATCATACCTTAGGGATTACCTTTGACATCCTATATTGCAGCTATAACATTGAAATAACGCACCATAGATACCTTGAGTGTTCAAATACATATGTGCCTTCTTATTTTACACAGACAGTAGTAGCATTTTGTCAACGTTTCATCAAGTGCCTTTCTTCCTTTTCTAATGCTAGTTTTTCTCTTCTTGCACTAGCCATGATCCTTAAGAAGGATCCACTTATCACAACTGATCAAGAGGTTAGAAGCATCCAAATACTCAAACATACATGCAGGAAGTACAAGTAATAATAATAAAGAAATCGGATCAATAAGTATAAGCAAAATTAAATACATAAAGGAGCAAGATAAATAAAAAAGTACTTATCTTCAATGAGATGTGATCATCTCCCACTTGAACTATCCTTCAAGAGCCATTATTCTTCATTGTCCATATGCAAATGTCGTCTTCAATATTTCAACCGACTTTATTAGGAACTAGGTAATCTGGGTGGATATCGGTGGCCACCTGCCTATTCCACCTAGATCCTTCAGTCAGTTTCATATGTTTCCTTGTTTATTTCAGCATTTACTATTTTTAGCAACTTTTTGGGTCGTAAACTTACGAAGTAATTTTGACCCCATAAACGAATTTTTTTGAGGTCTATTGCAAGCCCATAGCAATAGGAAAGGGCCTGTGGCAAAACCTATGGTACTCAGAGAGACCTTCTCAATAAGGTATCGTATGCACCAAAAGAAGATAATATGACCAAGTTACAACCCCAAGAAGTTGGTTACCCAACTAACCCCAATGAGGCCCACAAAATATTGGTGTTACATCTCCTACAGTTAGGGTTTTGGTTGTTTAGGGTTTTCTCATGTTTTTCAATAGTAAATAGGCCCTTTAGCATCATTGTAGCATAGTTCAATTGGCATGTAGCCGCCAAATCTCTTCTCAGAGATAAGTTACCATTGCCCAAGCTATCTTATTTCAATTCTATTTGTAAGCATAGTTCAATATTTTTCTACTAGTCAAATGAAGTGTTTTTCTATTGCATATCCATATTTATGATTATATCTATAATTTGTTGCATTCCTATTTAAGTTCAAATCAGTGGTATTAGAGTAGTCTTCTCTTTCTCTATTTTTCTTTGCATGTCCCCAATGAGGTCAGGGTATAAGGAGTTAGGGCTCGATCTGGTTGAACCGTTGTAAGATCAGCCTCACAAACCTCGAAAACCTCCCATGGAAGAAGAAAATAAAGATAAGGGGGCAAGAGATCCTTTCAAAATGTTGCTCGAGGACGCACTCAAGTGACAGAAGAATACGATGATGGATAACTTTTCCCAAATCCTTCGACGACTAACCATAAGTGACACATCTTCATCCAGCAGGCACTCCTTTTAAGGTGCAAGTTAAATTCAATATTCCCATATTTGAGGGCCTGATAGATGTAGATGTCATAAGTAAATGGCTAAATTAGTTGGAAGTATATTTTTCAAAGGTGCCTTACACATCAAGGACTGGTGGGAAACCTACTGTGAACAAAAGGAAGAGAGTGAACCCTCACTATTTTCAGTCGCACCCACTTGGGATTCTTTCCGAAATGCCATAAAGTGACAATATTACCTTTTCGGGAGCTATGAAGATAAATACACAAAGTGGACCATGCTACAATAGGGAAGGGACCAAGATGTGGTGGAGCTCACAAATATTTTCCATACCCTTCACACGAAATGGGTATCAAGGATACTAAGCAACATTTTGTACTCAAGTATTGCGATTTTCTACACAAGTACATCCAGGATGAGATGGAGTTCATAGACATTTCCTCGCTCGGCACGATATATCGATATGATGTCAAGATTGAGTAGAAGTTTAAATAGAAGAAGCGGGACTTTGGATTTGCAAATCCAAAGCAAGGAAAAGGTGCCCCCAAACCACAAATAAAAGGACAAATCCAAGGCGGGGCTACCCAAGATAGGCCACTGAAGCCACAAGCAAAGAACAACACCACGAAGACAAAGAAGGACATGGGAAATAGTGTGAGTTCCATAAGAGCTCCACTCACAACACAAGTGAGTGTTAGGCCAAGCAGTCATTGGTGGCTGAGTTGAAGGCCTCTAAATCAGATGCACATTCTAACTCTCAATTAGAACCTGAAAAGGGGAATGACTAAGGGAAGAGATCATTGATGCAAAGCCCAGTGCCACTATGGCCATCACCAAAATCTAGAAGATTTAGCCTAGAGATCTAGAGGAGGGGGAATGCCTCTTGCACTCATAGATGTGGGTGAAGGGTTCTCCACTGGAATTCATTTTCGACAGTAGGAGCCAAAAGAACCTTATTTTAGTAGAGGTCATGAAGCAGTTGGGCCTAAATACTACAACACATCCATATTTGTACACCATTTGGTGGCTTAACCAATGACGAGTTCCCCGCATCAGCCAACAATGCCACCTTCCCTATAGCATCAAGCCCTCTACGGATGAGGTACTATGTGATGTTGATCCTCTTGAAGTTTTTGATGTATTGTTAGGAAAACCATACTTGTTGAATCGACATGATGTATATGAGTCTAGACCTCGCTCTGTGATTATTACTTTGGCCAATAAGTTTTATAGGATACCAAAGGTAGCCCCACCTACCATCATCTCTTTGATCACTGCAAAGCAATGCAATAAGATCATTTCCCAGACCTAGAAATTTGTTTGCCTTATGATTCGTTCTCAGGGAAAGAAGAAGGTTGTGGCCATGGCTTCCAGGCTAGGCGTCTCTGCATAGCAGTAAAAGATGGATAAGGTTGTAGAGGAGTACAAGGATATATTCACCTCACCTACAGGGGTACCTCTGCATTATCTCGTCAAGAACTCCATCGATCTAACCCCAGGCGTATTGCTACCCAATGAACCGATCTATCAACACACTATTCTAGAGAATGATGAGAGGAAGAGGCAGATTTAGGAACTATTACAGAAAGGGGACATCAGGAAAATTTCATCACCCTGTGGGATCCTGATTGTATTGGTACAGAAGAAGGATGGGACCTAGAGACTTTGTATTGACTATCAGGCATTGAACAAGATCACTATTTGGAAAAGGTACCCAATCTTGCAGCGTGATGACCTTTGGGATCAACTCAAGGGGGCCAAATATTTAAAAAAGATTGACTTGAAGTCAATTTATTACCAGGTGCTTATCAAACCCTCTGATGTGTGGAAGACTGCCTTCAAATCCAAGGAGGTCCTTTTTGAATGGTTGGTCATCCCATTCAAATTGACAAATGCCCCTACAACCTTCATGAGAATGATGGATGACATCTTACAACCCTTCACCAATGCATTTGTGGTGGTGTATTTAGATGCCATCCTTATCTTCAACAAGAAATGGGAAGAGCACTGCCACCATATTCAACAGGTCCTTCAAACCCTGCGACAACACAAGTTGTGTGCTAACTTGGAGAAATGCACTTTTGGCCTGACCCAAGTTCAATATATGAGTTACATCATTGATGAGCAGGGTGTTCATGTGGACCCAGCCAAGATAGAAGTCATTTGGGATTGGCCAGCCCCAACCACTCTAATAGAGCTCCACAACTTTTTGGGTCTTGCCAATTTCTACCACAAGTTCATGTTGGGTTCTCTCATATCACTTGGCCTTTAAGTCAAGTCACCAAGGGCGATGTGAAAGAAATATTTTTTTGTTTGTTTGGAACCCAACAACAGTCATTTTCTGAGTTGAAGCATAGCCTCTACTTTACACCATTTCTCACATTACCAAACTTTCAACAACCATTTGATATTGAGACAAATGCCTCCGATTATGCTATTGGTGCGGTTCATACTCAACATGGGTATCTAATGGCTTACCATACTGAGACACTTTCAGATACAACTGAAAGTATCCCACTTATGACAGAGAAATGTATTCCATTATGTAGGCCTACCATCAATGGAAGAATTACATTCTGGGGAAGAAAATGGTCATCCACATTGACCACCAACCCCTGTAGTTCATATGGACACAGGGGAAGTTGCAGAATGATCACCAGCAGAAATAGTCCACCTACCTACAAAAGTTCCAATTGAACATTAAGTATAAGAAGGGAAGCACCAATAATTCCATTGATTTCCTAAGCCGACCACCAGTCATGGCGTTGATCACTATTCTCAACTCCTATTGGCATGAGACTTTGGGGTGGCCGCATATTTACAAGAGTGATCTAGAATTCGGCGGCAAATACCAGACACTTCTGGAAGGGAAGAAAGTTCCAAATTTTCATATTCATGATGCACTGTTATGCCACCTGGGACACATATTTGTCCCTTCAAGTGAGTGTGAAAAGATGATTTGGGAGGCACACTACAGTTGGGTCACTGGACATTTCAGAATAGAGAAAATAGTGGTGGTATTGCAAAAGTATTTTTATTGGCCGAAACTTCGTCAAGATGTTGGGAAGTACATTAAATCCTACACCACCTGTGCCATTACCAAACCAACCATCAAGAAGCAAGGCCTGTATACTCCTCTGCCTGCTCCTAGTCAACCTTGAGAATCTATCTCCATGGATTTCAAGTTGGGCCTTCCTTCTACTATGCACAACAATGACTTCATTTTCATGGTCATCGACATATTCTCCAAGATGGTCATCATGGAAGCCTACAATAAGAGTATCACAATAGAGGCCACTGCTAAGATCTTTTTTGATCGAGTGTGGGTAAACTTTAGGATACCACAATCTGTTGTCTTAGATTGGGACAATAGGTTCTTGAGTGCATTTTGGTCCAGTCTCGAGACAATGTTGGATACAAAACTTACTAATTCCATGACTTTCCATCCCCAAACTGATGGTCAAATAGAGGTTGTCAACAGGATGATCGTACACATTCTGCGCATGTACAACTCAAAGCATCCATGCACATGGGATGAAAGTCGCCCTTATTTCCAACATAGCTACAACAGAGCTCTCCACATCTCAATAAGCCACAACCCATTTCTGGTAGGGCTGGGATTTTAGCCATTATTTCCCATTGGTGTGGCCATACTATTTGTAGCCATTGAAGCAGATTCGACTCACGTCCAGTCCAAACCCGAAAGAGCTAAGATATTCATTGAGTGCATTCAACACATCCTGTAGCAGGTTGATCTAGTGGATATTGGTGGCCACCCACCTATTCCACTTGGACACCCACCATTGTTTCTTTTAGTTTTTTAGTTTCCTTATTTGTAGCACAATTTACTATTTTTGCTAGTTTTTTAGGTCCCGAACTTCCGGAGCCATTTTGAGGTCCTAAACGACGTGTTTTGGGAAATTGGGACCATCATGGGTCATATACCAATGTTGGTCATTCAAAAGTTGTATTCCTCTGATAGATCTTTCTAACGAGATATTGTGCATGTCAAATGGAGATCGTATGCCAAAGTTATGAACCCTGGAAATTGATGTACCAATTTACCCAAACAGGGCCCATAGTTTGGTGCTTCATCTCCTAGGGTTAGGTTTTTGGATGTTTAGGGTTTTCCATTGTTTGTCAATAATAAATAGACCTTTGAGCCTCATTGTAACACAGGTTAGAGGCATGTAGCTCCCACATCTCTTCTCAGAGATAAGCTACCATTACCCGAGCTAGTCTTATTTCCATTCTATTTGTAAGCATATTTTAGTATTTGATATTAATGAAATGAACTGTTATTTCTATTCCATCTTTGTATTTATGGTTATATCTATAATTTGTTGCATTCATATTTAAATCTGGATTAGTGGTATCAGAGGAGGCTACTCTTTCTCTATTTTTCTTTGCATGTCCCCAACGAGGTCGGGATATAAGGAGTTAGGGCTCGATCTGGTTGAACCTTTGCAAGATTAGCCTCGCAAACCTCGACTACCGCCCATGGGGGAAGAAAATAAAGATGAGGGGGCAGGAGATCCTATCAAAATATTTCTCGATGAGGCCCTTGAGAAACAGAGGAATGCTATGATGGATAACTTTGCCCAGATCCTTCAACAATTGCCCACCGGTGGCACATCCACATCTAGTAGCCACTTTGGAGGCTCCACTCCTTTTAATGTACAAGTAAAATTTGACATTTCCATATTTGAGGGACAAATAGATGTAGATGTCGTAGATAAATGGTTAAATCTGCTAGAAGGATATTTTTCTGTTCATGATTTTTCCAGCCAAGAAAAGATTACTTTTTCTCTTCTCAAAGACACTCCCCATGTCAAGGACTAGTGGGGAATCTACTGTAAGTAGAAGGATGAAAGTATGACCTCATGTTTTTCAGCCACACCCACTTGGAATTTGTTCTGAGATTCCATCAAGGAAAAATACTACCCTGTCAGGAGCTATGAGGTTAAATACATAAAGTGGACAACATTGCCACAGGGAAGGGACCAAGATGTGCCAGAGTTTACCAATGCTTTTCATACCCTTCACATGAAGTTGGGTATCAAGGATTCTGAGAGAAATTTGGTACTCAAGCACCATGACTTCCTACACAGGTACATCCAAGATGAGATGGAGTTCCTAGAAATCTCCTTGCTCGGCATGGCATACCAATATGCTATCAAGATTGAGCATAACTTCAAACAGAATAAGTGAGACTTTGGATATTTGAATCTAAAGCAAGGGAAAGGTGCCCCCAAACTATAGAACAAAGGACAAATCCAAGGCGAGGCCACCTAGGACAACCGCCAAAGCCATAAGCAAAGAACAACACCGTGAAGCTAAAGAAGGACACGAGAAAGTGGTGTGAGTTCCATAAGAGCTCGACTCACAACACAAGTGAGTGTTGGGCCAAGTAGTCACTGGTGGCCAAGCTGAAGGCTTCAGAATCATATGCATGTTCCAACCCTGAGTCGGAGCCCAAGAAGGGGATTGAAAAAGGGAAGCAAATTATCATTGTGGAGCCCAACGCCACCTTTGCCACCACAAAGATTTAGAAGGAGGAACCCAAAGATTCATAGGAGGAGGAGTGCCTCTTCCACTCCCAAATGTGGGTAAATGGTTCCTCGCTATAGTTCATTGTTGATGGCAAGAGCCAAAAGAACCTCATTTCGGCATAGGTTATCAAGTGGCTGGGCTTACTGACCACAACACACCCTCAACCATACCCCATTGAGTGGCTTCACCAAGGACAGGATCTTCACATGAGCTAGCTATGTCGCCTTCCATACAGCATCAAGCCTGTCATGGATGAGGTATTATGTAACACTGCTCCCCTTGATGTTTGTGATGTATTATTAGGCCACCCATACTTGAGGAAGCAACATGTTATGTATGAGTCAAAGCCTCACACTATTATTATTAGTTTGGGAAATAAGTTGTATAGGATACAAGAGGTAGCACTGCCTATCACCATCTCTTTAGTTACTAAAAAACAATGTAGTAAGCTCATTTCCAAAACTAGGAAATTTGTTTTCCTGATGATACACCCTCAGGGAAAGAAGAAGACAATAGCCACAGCCTCCCGATAAGGCCCCTCCACACAACAACTAATGGCCAAAGTCATGGAGGAGTACGAGGACATCTTCACCTCCCCCACAGGGGTGACTTTGCACTATTAGGTCAAGCACTCCATCGATCTGACCCCTCTATCAATGATCCATTTTGGAGAACGATGAAATCAAGAAGCAGATTCAGGAGCTTCTGCAGAAAGGTCACATCTGACCGAGTTCATTGCCCTATCGGAGGCTGATTGTGTTTGTACAGATGAAGGATGGGACTTGGAGACTATGTATTGAATATCGGGCATTGAACAAAATCACTATTCAGAATAGGTACCCGATCCCATGGATTTTTGACCTTCTAGACCAACTCAAGGGGGAAATATTTCAGTAAGATCGACATGAATTTAGGATATCACCAGGTACCAATCGAACCCTTCGATGTGTGGAAGACTACCTTCAAAGCCAAGGAGGACCTTTTCGAATGGTTGGTTATGCCTTTTGGGTTGAGGAATGCTTCATCAACCTTCATGAGGCTGATGGATGACATCTTGCAGCCATTCACCAACTCATTTGCAGTAGTATACTTGGATGACATATTGATCTTTAGCCATAGTTGGGAAGAGCACCTCCACCACATCCAATAGGATCTGGTGCCAATTTGGAGAAATGCACTTTTGGCATGACCCAGGTTCAATATCTGGGGTACATTATTAATCAACAAGTGCATGTGGATCTAGCCAAGATCCAAGTCATTCAGGATTGGCTAGCCCCAACCACTTTGACAGAGCTTTGGAACTTTCTTGGTCTTGCTAATTTCTACCGTAGGTTTGTGTTGGAATTTTGTCATGTCACTTGGCCCTTGAGTCAAGTCACCAAGAGAGGAGCGAAAGCAAAATTATTTTGGTCTGAATCTCAACAGAAAGAATTCGTAGAGTTGAAACATCCCCTATGCTTTGCACTAGTGATCACTTCACCAAAATTTCAACAACCATTTGAGATCAAGACATATTCCTATGACAATGTTAGTGGTGCAGTCCTTACTCAATAGGGGCATCCAGTAGAATATCATAGTGAGACACATTCATACACAGTCCAAAAGTTTCAGACTTATTACAAATAGATGTATTCCATTGTGTAGGCTTTCCAACAATGGAAGTATTACATTTTGGGGAGGAATGGGTCATCCACATAGACCACTGACCCCTACAGTTCATACAGACACAAGGGAAGTTGCACAATGATTGCCATTAGAAGTGGTCCACATACCTGCAATAGTTGCATTGGAATATCAAGTATAAGAAAGGTAGCACCAATAATGTTGCAGATTGCCTCAACCAACCATCGATCATGGCGTTAACCATTGTGCTCAACTCTTGTGGGCACGAGACTTATGATTGGCCACTTCTCTAGAAAAGTGACCCAAAAAGTTGCCACACATGGGAAGTTGCAGAATGATTGCCATTAGAAGTGGTCCACATACCTGCAACAGTTGCATTGGAATAGCAAGTATAAGAAGGGTAGCACCAATAATGTTTCATAGGGCCTCAACCAACAACCGATCATGGCGTTAACCATTGTGATCAACTCTTGTGGGCACGATACTTATGATTGGCCACTTCTCTACAAAAGTGACCCAAAAAGTTGCCACACATACCAGACGCTCTTGGAGGTTCAACAAGTTCCAGATTTTCAACTCCAGGATGCCCTACTATGCCACCTAAGACACCTTTGTGTTTCTTCAAGTGAGCGAGCCAAGATGATTTGGGAAGCACACTACAATCGAGCCGTTGGGCATTTCGGGGTCGAGAAAATTGTGGCAGTACTACATAAATATTTCTATTGGATTAATCTTTGACAGGATGTTGAGAAGTACATCAGATCTTGTGCCATTGCCAAACTGACCATCAATAAGAAATGTCTCTATACTTCGCTTCCTACCCCCAGTCGACCTTGGGAATCCATCTCCATGGATAACATGTTGGGACTTCCTTCTACTAAGCATGCAATGAGTGTGATTTTGTGGTTGTCGATAGATTCTCGAAGATGGCCATTATGGTGGCCTGCAAGAATAATATCACAATAGAAGCCACTGCTAAACTCTTCTTTGAACGAGTGTGGGTACACTTTGGCATCCCACATTCTATCATAGTAGATTGGGACAACAGGTTCCTCAATACATTTTGGTCCAGTATATGGTCAATGTTGGACACCAAGCTCACTAAGTCCACAACTTTCCATCCCCAAATTGATGGCCAGACGGAGGTCATCAACAGTATGATCGTACACATTCTACACATGTATAACTCAAATCATCCACACACATGGGATGAGAGGATCCCTTATATTCAGCATGGCTATAACAAAGCTCTTTACAGCACGACTAGCCACAACCCTTTTCAGGTGGCATTGGGATTCTAGCCATTATGTCTAATTCATGCGGCCGTACCATTTGCATCTACTCAGTCATATTTGACTCATGTCCAGTCGGAAGCTAATAAGGCAAACAAATTCATTCAGAACATCTAATATATCCAAAAGTAGGTCCATGAAATTTTGGAGAAATCAAATGCCAAGTACAAGCAACGACATGATCAACATCAGGTGCCACACAAGTTTCGGTTGGGTGACAAAGTTTGGTTGCATTTGCAGAAGGAATGCCTTACCAGAGCCTATCAAAAACTCACACCACTCCGATATGGTCCTCACACCATTACCAAGGTTGTGGGAGAAAATGAATTTGAGCTCAGCATTCCCCGATTTCTTGGCCTGCACCAAATGTTCAATGTGGACCGCCTTCGACCATACTTCCCACCATTGCTAGACACATCAGACATTGCAGAACAGCTCACACCTACAGAGTTAAATCTAGATTGCATGAAACAAGCCACAACTGATCGGATCATGGACACGCAGATCAAAAAAACCCAAAAACAATGGATCCAACTATATCGAGTTGTCAAAGCAGACCAACTCCTTCACCAGGGCAAGTGGCTCAATAGGGACCAAGTTCAGCAGAAGTTTCCTCATATCATGGAGGAACTCAACGCAATGGGGACCATTGCTTCCTAAGGGGGAGGAATGATCTAGGTGGATATTGGTGGCCCCCTACCTATTCCACTTGGACCCTCACCATTGTTTCTCTCAGTTCTTTCAATTTCCTTATTTGTAGCGCAATTTACTATTTTTGGCAATTTTTCAGGTCCTAAACTTCCAAAGCCATTTTGAGGCCCTAAATGACATGTTTTGGGAAAACTAGGACCATCATGGGTCATGGACAGATGTTGGTCATTAAAAAGTTGTAGTCCTCTAATAGATCTTTCTAACAAGGCATTGAGCATGTCAAACAAAGATTGTATGCCAAAGTTACGACCCCGAGAAGTTGATGTACCAATTTACCCAAACAGGGCCTATAGTTTGGTGCTTGATCTCCTAGGGTTAGGTTTTTGGATGTTTATGGTTTTCCATTGTTTCTAAATAATAAGTAGGCCTTTGAGCCTCATTGTAACATAGTTTAGAGGTATGTAGGTGCTACATCTATTCTCAGAGATAAGCTACCATCACCCGAGCTAGTATTATTTCCATTTTGTTTGTAAGCATATTTTAGTATTTGATATTAATGAAATGAAGTATTATTTTTATTGAATATTTGTATTTATGGTTATATCTGTAATTTTTTGCATTCCTGTTTAAATCTGAATCATAGGTCCATGATGTATTGGACAAATTCAATGCTAAGTACAAGTAGTGCCATGATCAGCATCGAGTGTCGTCCAAGTTCTACGTGGGTGATAAAGTTTGGCTACATTTGTAGGAGTGCCTCGTTGGACCCCACCGCAAGCTTTGGCCACTGTGATATGGACCATACACCATCACCAGGGATGTCAGTGACGATGCCTTTGAGCTTAAAATCCCACCATTCCTCGGTCTACACTTAGTGTTCAATGTAGACTGCCTTTGGTCATACTTTCCACCATTGTTGAACACATCCGACATTGCAGAACAACTCACACCAACAAAGCTCAACCCAAAATACATGGAACATGCCACAACTAATCAGATCATGGGCACATAGATCAAGACCACATGCCAACAAAGGATACAACTATATCAAGTTGTTAAAGAAGGCCAAGCCCTTGACCAGGCAATTGGTTCACCGGGGACCAAGTTCAACAAAATATTTCTCACCTCATGGAGGCTCTGCATGCAATGGGGACCATTTATTCCTAAGGGGGGAGGAATGATCCAGGTGGATATTGGTGGCCACCTGCCTATTCCATCTAGACCATCCAATTAGTTTCATATGTTTCCTTGTTTATTTCAGAATTTAGTATTTTTAAAAGTTTTTTTGGGTCCTGAACTTCCAGAGTAGTTTTGACCCCTAAAACGATGTTTTTTCCAGGTATGCTATAGGCCTATATTTGTAGGCGAGGGCTTACAACAAAACCTGTAGTACTTAGAGAGACATTTCGAACAAGTTATTTAGGTAAAAAATCAAATTTCTTAGATTGGCTCGAAAACTATACGACTACGGTAGTCTCGTCAAGATGATCAGAATGCAATTTGTTTCAATGAAAACATAGTTCGGATGAAGGAGAAAAGACCTGCTATTCGTTTTCTCAAATATTAAAAAAATTGTAGAAGAGGATAGAATGATGACATGGAAATCTAGTAAACAGTCCAGTCACCAAGGGAAATCTTCTTTATTTTTGCCCAATGGGGTTGTGACAAGTCTCACCTCCATATTCACCAGTTTGGTTATGTGAAGGTGAAATTGCCTAAGTTGTGGAGGAGTACGAGGACATCTTTGCCTCCCCCACAGGGGTGCCTTTGCACTATTAGGTCAAGCACTCCATCGATCTTACCCCTCTATCAATGATCCATTTTGGAGAACGATGAAATCAAGAAGGAGATTCAGGAGCTTCTACAGAAAGGTCACATCTGACCGAGTTCATTGCCCTGTCAAAGGCCGATCGTGTTTGTACAGATGAAGGATGGGACTTGGAGAGTCTGTATTGAATATCAGACACTGAACAAGATCACTATTCAGAATAGGTACCTGATCACATGGATTTTTGACCTTCTAGACCAACTCAAGGGGAGAAAATATTTCAGTAGGATTGACTTGAATTTAGGATATCACCAGGTACCAGTCAAAACCTCCGATGTGTGGAGGACTACCTTCAAAGCCAAGGAGGACCTTTTTGAATGGTTGGTTATGCCTTTTGGGTTGAGGAATGCTCCAACAACCTTCATGAGGTTGATGGATGACATCTTGCGGACATTCACCAACTCATTTGATGTAGTATACTTGGATGACATCTTGATATTTAGCCATAGTTGGGAAGAGCACCTCCACCACATCCAACACGATTTGATGCCAATTTGGAGAAATGCACTTTTGGCATGACCCAGGTTCAATATCTGGGGTACATTATTAATGAAAAAGTGCATGTGGATCTAGCCAAGATCCAAGTCATTCAAAATTGGCTAGCCCCAACCACTTTGACAGAGCTTTGGAACTTTCTTGGTCTTGCTAATTTCTACCGTAGGTTTGTGTTGGGATTCTGTCATGTCACTTGGCCCTTGAGTCAAGTCACCAAGAGAGGAGCGAAAGCAAAATTATTTTGGTCTGAATCTCAACAGAAAGCATTCATAGAGTTGAAACATCCCCTATGCTTTGCACTAGTGCTCACTTCACCAGACTCGCAACAACCATTTGAGATCAAGACATATTCCTATGACAATACTATTGGGGCAGTCCTTACTCAACAGGGGCATCCAGTGGAATATCATAGTGAGACACATTCCTACATAGTCCAAAAGTATCAGAATTATTACAAAGATATGTATTCCATTGTGTAGGCTTTCCAACAATGGAATTATTACCTTTTGGGGAGGAATGGGTCATCCACATAGATCACCGACCCCTGCAGTTCATATAGACACATGGGAAGTTGTAGAATGATTGCCATTAGAAGTGGTCCACATACCTGCAACAGTTGCATTGGAATAGCAAGTATAAGAAGGGTAGCACCAATAATGTTTCATACTGCCTCAACCAACCACCGATCATGGCGTTAACCATTGTGATCAACTCTTGCGGGCACGATATTTATTATTGGCCACTTCTCTACAAAAGTGACCCAAAAAGTTGCCACACATACCAGACGCTCTTGGAGGTTCAACAAGTTCCAGATTTTCACCTCCAGGATGCCCTACTACGCCACCTAAGACACCTTTGTGTTTCTTCAAGTGAGTGAGCCAAGATGATTTTGGAAACACACTACAATCGAGCCATTGGGCATTTCAAGGTTGAGAAAATGGTGGTATTACTACAGAAATATTGCTATTGGATTAATCTTTGACAGGATGTCGAGAAGTACATCAGATCTTGTGCCATTGCCAGACTGACCATCAATAATAAATGTCTCTATACTTTGCTGCCTACCCCTAGTCGACCTTGGGAATCCATCTCCATGGATAACATGTTGGGACTTCCTTCTACTAAGCATGCAATGACTGTGATTTTGTGGTTGTTGATAGATTCTCGAAGATGGCCATTATGGTGGCCTGCAAGAATATTATCACAATAAAAGCCACTGCTAAACTCTTCTTTGAACGAGTGTGGGTACACTTTGGCATCCCACATTCTATCATAGTAGATTGGCACAGTAGGCTCCTCAATACATTTTGGTCTAGTCTATGGTCAATTTTGGACACCAAGCTCACTAAGTCCACAGCTTTCCATCCCCAAATTGATGGCTAGACGGAGGTCATCAACAGGATGATCGTACACATTCTACACATGTATAACTCAAATCATCCACACACATGGGATGAGAGGATCCCTTATATCTAGCATGGCTATAACAAAGCTCTTTACAACACGACTGGCCACAACCCTTTTCAGGTGGCATTGGGATTCTAGCCATTATGTCCAATTCATGCGGCCATACCATTTGCATCTGCTCAATCATATTCGAATCATGTCCAGTGGGAAGCTAATAAGGCAAAAAAATTCATTGAGCACATCTAATATATCCACCAGTAGGTCCATGAAATTTTGGAGAAATCAAATGCCAAGTACAAGCAATGACATGATCAACATTAGGTTCCACACAAGTTTCGATTGGGTGACAAAGTCTGGTTGCATTTGCAGAAGGAATGCCTTACCAGAGCTTATCAGAAACTCACACCACTCCGATATGGTCCTCACACCATTACCAAGGTTGTGGGAGACAATGAATTTGAGCTCAGCATTCCCCGATTTCTTGGCCTGCTCCAAATGTTCAATGTGGACTGCCTTCGATCATACTTCCGACCATTGCTAGACACATCAGACATTGCAGAACAACTCACACCTATAGAGTTAAATCTAGATTGCATGTAACAAGCCACAACTGATCGGATCATGGACACGCAGATCAAAAACACCCAACAACAAAGGATCCAACTATATCGAGTTGTCAAAGCAAACCAACTCCACCAGGGCAAGTGGCTCACCAGGGACTAAGTTCAACAAAAGTTTCCTCATATCATGAAGGAACTCAACGCAATGGGGACCATTGCTTCCTAAGGGGGAGGAATGATCTAGGTGGATATTTGTGGCCCTTTGCCTCTTCCACTTGGACCCTCACCATTGTTTCTCTGTGTTCTTTCAATTTCCTTATTTGTAGCACAATTTACTTTTTTCGCAGTTTTTCAGGTCCTGAACTTCCAAAGCCATTTTGAGGCCCTAAATGACATGTTTTGGGAAAACTAGGACCATCATGGGTCATGGATTAATGTTGGTCATTAAAAAGTTGTAGTCCTCTAATAGATATTTCTAACAAGGCATTGAGCATGTCAAACAAAGATTGTATGCCAAAGTTACAACCCCGAGAAGTTGATGTACCAATTTACCCAAACAGGGCCTATAGTTTGGTGCTTCATCTCCTACGGTTAGGTTTTTGGATGTTTAGGGGTTTTCATTGTTTCTCAATAATAAATAGGCCTTTGAGCCTCATTGTAACATAGTTTAGAGGCATGTAGGTGCTACATCTCTTCTCAGAGATAAGCTACCATCGCTCGAGCTAGTATTATTTCCATTTTGTTTGTAAGCATATTTCAGTATTTGATATTAATGAAATGAAGTATTATTTTTATTGAATCTTTGTATTTATTGTTTTATCAGTAATTTATTGCCTTCCTATTTAAATCTGAATCATAGGTCCATGATATACTGGAAAAATTCAATGCTAAGTACAAGTAGTGCCATGATCAGCATCGAGTGTCATCCAAGTTCTAGGTGGGTGATAAAGTTTGGCTACATTTGTAGGAGTGCCTCGATGGACCCCACCGCAGGCTTTGGCCACTCTCATATGGACCATACACCATCACCAGGGATGTCAGTGACAATGCCTTCAAGCTTAACATCCCACCATTCCTCAGTCTACACTTAGTGTTCAATGTAGACTGCCTTTGGTAATACTTTCCACCATTGTTGAACACATCCGACATTGCAGAACAACTCACACCAACAAAGCTCAACCCAAAATACATGGAACATGCCACAATTAATGAGATCATGGGCACACAAATCAAGACCACATGCCAACAAAGGATACAACTATATCAAGTTGTCAAAGAAGGTCAACCCCTTGACCAGGGCAAGTGGTTCACCAGGAACCAAGTTCAACAAAATATTTCTCACCTCATGGAGGCTTTGCATGCAATGGGGACCATTTATTCCTAAGGGGGGAGGAATGATCCAAGTGGATAATTGTGGCCACCTGCCTATTCCATCTACACCCTCCAATTAGTTTCATATGTTTCCTTGTTTATTTCAGAATTTACTATTTTTAAAAGTTTTTTTGGGTCCTCAACTTCTAGAGTAGTTTTGACCCCCAAAACGATGTTTTTTTTCAGGTATGCTATAGGCCCATATTTGTAGGCGAGGGCCTGCAACAAAACCTGTAGTACTTAGAGAGACATTTCCAACAAGGTATTTAGGTCAAAAATAAAATTTCTTAGATTGGCTTGAAAAGGCAGTCTTGTCAAGATGATCACAACGCAATTCGTTTCAATAAAAACAGAGTTCGGATGAAGGAGAAAAGACCTGATATTCGTTTTCCTAAATAATTAAAAAAATTGCAGAAGAGGACAAAATGATGACATGGCAATCCAGTGAACAGTCCAGTCAACAAGGGCAATCTTGTTTAGTTTTTGCCCAATGGGGTTGTGACAAGTCTCATCTCCATATTCACTAGTTTGGTCATGTGAAGGTGAGATTTCCTAAGTGGTCCTAAGGTGGAATTTGAAGTTTTTTTAGTTATATATATATATATATATTATATATATTATATATATATATATATATTATTTATATATATATAGATGTATGAATATGTATAATTTATTTTTTATATTATATGGTTATTAACTATATATATTTTATAATATTATATATATATTTATATATTTGAAATATATTCAAATCAATCAACATATTCCAAAGTTCGATTAAATGTTTATTGTTAGTCTAAAATATATCAAAGTCGCAATGTTTATTTCATAGTGCAAAATACATTTGGGATGGGCAGAGGGTGGGTTTGAACCCGTGACCTCCCCCTCCCAATACCAATGCCTAACCATTGAACTATGGGTAGACATTTGAAAACCATAGTCACAAATTTATTTTTAAGGCACATAAGGAGCCAATGGTGGGGGTGGAAGGAGCTAGCCCTGCGGGCTAGCCCCCACCCCATGTGACCATGCACCAGAGCCAGGAGCTAGGGGCCAACACTAAGCGTGTTTAGAGCACCATAAATCATGTTTTAAATTAATTAATCTGATGATTAAGTTGGTGGAATTTATGGCAGAGCCACCAAATCCAGGATTACCACCAAACTTGACGGACTTAATTGAAGTCTCTCCATATTTAGCGAGGTTTCTTAGGGAAAAATTAAATGAAGCGTATCTTGATCAATTTGTGACCAATTTTGGAAAATTAATAGTCAATTTTGGATGATTTGGACCTTTTGAAGACATTGGTATAGGTTTTAGAGGCAATATAAGACTTCAACAGGTGATTTTTCCACAGGGAAGTTCATGGAAGCCTGTAGCCGCTAGGGAAGGGGATCATACCCAGAACAACCATAATCATTTTTCAAAGATCCAATAGTCATTTTTGGCTAATTTGGACATTTTGAACACATTGGTATAGATATCAGGATTCATAAAGCTTTGTAAACATATCTTTTCCACATTAAGCTAATACAGAGACCCAAGCCATGGAAGCTGGACCAAGGAGATGTAGCGCAGGAGGGGTGAACTTCTTCATCAAAACATAGTTTTAATGTGTCTCTTTAATGGTTTTCTATACTGAACATGCTTGTTGTTCAATATTTCTTTCTGAAGCTATTTTTCTCATGAATGTCTTTTGAAACTTGAGGAAATTTACCTATTTGTAAGCACCAACAGCTAAAGAAACCTCAACACAAGAAGCAAGCACATTTATATAAATATGTAATTTTTATTAGCATAGAAAAACTAATCATACAAAAATAGATCAAGTTTGTATAATAGCAAAGGTTGAATTGATTGTCATTTCTTGAGTTTGTGCAATTAGGGTTTTAATGGTTGTAAAATTGTGATGCTTACAAGGTTAAAGTTGCAGAAATGAGAAGGGAAGCTATAGGTTGCAACTCCTGAGGTAATGCCTAGAAGAAGGAGAGCCACAAGGCCACAACCTCCACCACCCAAAGTTCCAATTCTAGCTGCACTTGAAACTCCTCAAGTTTTGTCTTCAACTGAGATTGAAGAGGTACAATCAGTACAAATTTCTGAGCCTAAATCCATAGCCATTATCTCTAGAGAAAGAGAGCCCGAAGATCCCTCTTCAGAAGTGGAAGAATTCAAGAAAGCTATCTATACATTGACTAAGATGGTTAAAGTCCTCTATGAAGAGAGGAACACTAGAATCACTAGAGAGGTTTCTAAACCTCCACATGGAGAAGGAAGCTTAGAGGATAAAAATGATGAGAAGAAGGATTCCAAAGGAAATGATGGAAAGCCACCTCCATCTCCACCATCCTCATCATCTTCCTCATCATCTTCCTCATCATCTCCATCATCTCACACAACATCATCTTCCATTACCACCACTGAAACTGCCCATAATCATTCCAAAACCCCAAAAGTAAAACCTCCATTATTGAAATTGGGCATAAAATTCGAACATCCCATGTACAATGGAGAGTTGAATGCAAAAGAATTGGACAATTGGATTCAACAGTTGGAGGTATACTGCAAAATTCAAAACCTTCGAGAAGACAACATAAAGATCTAGTTTGCTTCACTGAGGTTAGGAGTTGCACTAGTTTGGTGCGAAGAAAAGACTCAAGAGGAAATGAGAATCCATGGTAAGATATCCATTACATGGGTTGAATTTGTTTCTGCAATTAAAAGAAAGTTTTATCCTTTAAACTTTATGCAAAATGCCATTATGAGTTGGCAAAATATTAGGCATCTTAAAGGCCAAACAGTCCAAGATTATACATAGGAGTTTAGGACAAGGGATTTGTTATTAGGAGTGAATTTGAATTCCCAAGATACATTGCTGAATTATATTGGGGGTTTACATTCCTATCTTAAACACACTATTTTTATGTTCAATCCAAATAATTTAGATGAGGTATGTGTTCAAGCCACGCATCTTGAATCTAGATGAAAGAACACTTATGAAGAGAGTAGTAATAAGAAACCACTTAAGGGTAAGGAGAAAGAGAAAGGAGGAAAATGGAAAGGGAAGAAAAATGCAAGTGTGAAGAAAGAAGGGGAGAAAATCACATGCAAACACTGTTCCAAAGAGGGGAACTACTGGAAATTGCATCCAGAAATGAGACCAAATAAGTTCAACAATAAAAGAAATAGAAAACCACTGCTATCACTCAAGAAGATTAAGGTTCTAAATCAGGTGAATAAAACAAAATCACTATCATAGGAATCAAAGGAAAACAAGATATTGAAAGCACTGGTTCAGAAAATTGTAACGCTACTACTACTCCATATGAAAAGAGACGAAGTGAGTTATTTCATGCTAGGGTCATATCTAAATATACCAATATTGACACACTCTTCGATAGTGGGTCAAAACTAAATCTAATATCTGAAGACTTAGTCAACATATTGAATCTTGAAGTTGTACCTTGCCATAAACCATACCCTTTGAGATGGATAACAAAGAGACTCTAGTTTACAAGTTACAAGAAAATGTTTGTTTAACTTTCCAATCACTACAAATTTTGTTGACAAAGTAGAGTTAGATGTGGTACCACTTGATATTTCAGGTGTGGTGTTGGGTAGTCCATATTTGTATGACCAGAAAGCATTCTTTTACCACCATGAAAATAAGTATCACTTGTTCAAGGATGGTGTGGAGTGCATAGAGAAGCCCATCGAAAAAAGTTGAACATTTCTTTGGTTAATGCAGGACAGGAAAAAAGACTAGTGAATTCAAGTAAAAGTTTAGTACTTCTCATGTTCAAGCCAAATGATGGTATTGTTTATGAACATTTTGTTGAATGTAATGCAAGTTCAAATTCTGATTTGGTTGGTTCAGTGCATCAGAGTGATGATTATTTTAGGTTGTGAAAGAATAGTCCTTCAAGGAGAAAGAAACTTCACATGAAATATCTTTGCAGTAAGAGGTTTCTCTTTGTGATGTTAGCATGCAAGGGTTGACAAAATTGAAAAGTGTAGAGACACCAATGCAACACAAAAGTTTGTTGAACAATGGGCTCATTCAATCATCCCTTACACCATGTTGTGCACCAATGGTTATGGTGCCATTGAGGAATGATAAGTATTTCAAGAAAGAGGACAAAAGGAGTAGTTTTCACCAAAGCTAAGTTGTAAAAAGAGGTCAGTTCAAGAATATACATAACACTAAACAAGAATGGTTTGTATGGATTTTAATGTTGTATGTTCTTTGTAGCACTTCTACTACATACATGTATTTGCATTATGGCAAAAAAAAAGTCCTTTCTTGAAGAAATTGTCCATTTGGGTGACATAAACATATTTAGAAAGTTTTCTTATGCAGATGTCATCTATGAAGGAAATTTTTTTGATTTTTTGTAGATATCAAAGTACATGTTGGGTTTCACTTCTTTGATGCATTTGGGCCATGATATTGGAGAAGGTAAGTTGAAGGCAAGCCTCTCCAAGTTGGATGCCATTGTTGATTGGTCAACGCCCAAGATTGTCATTTTGATAAGAAGTTTGTTGGGAACAGCCCAATGTTTGAGGAGAGTTGTTGTTGACATTTCTTCTTTCGAAGCTCCTTGGCATTCATTGCCATGTGTGTGCAAACTCTTCTAGTGGGGAGGAAAACAGCAAGAGGCATGTGTTGCTTCAAACCAAAAGATTAGCTCAACTCTTTTTTATGCTCTTTCAATCTTGAAAGGTTCATTTGAGTTTCAGGTTTTTGCAAGCAACTTCACCATCTTATTTCATTCAAAAGATTTCCGTGGTGTAAATATTAAGTTGGAGCAATCTATGCACTTTCAATTGATGGATACTTGTCAAACATTTCACTTGGTTTGAAGGTACAAAAGAGGTATAAGAAGAAATCTCATTGTTATGCCTTTTATGCCTATTGGTTATGTAACTTTTGCATTCAACTGTCATTATGTTTATATGAAAGTTATGTAAAAATTCATACTTTCAAGATGTACAGTTGGGCTTGAGTCATGTAAACCAAGTAGTGAATTTTTTCATCCATTTGCATTACATTTTGTTATGTCGTCTTGGTAAGAAGGATGTTTCTTTTGTTGGCGACATGGACAAAACAATGAGTTTCTATGAATGACTAAAAATGGTGCAACAAACATTGAAGATTAACTTGAAAATGGAAAAGACAAGTACATGTATAGAATGAGGTGCTCAAGGCAAGTGAATGTTGATTTCCTTAGAGAGGAGCTCAAGGAAACAAATTCATCAAAATCCAATTGGATCGAGCTTGGAAAGGTGAGGGAGATGTACCCTCATCTACTTGTCAGATAATAGTATCTTTTGGGGCCCAAAAGGCTTCTACTGGGGAGGAATGATTAAGTGCTCGGTATTTAGCTTAAAAACAAAAGTTCTTAGATTGGCCTGAAAAATGTACGACTGCACCCGTCTCGTCAAGACGATAGTAACGCAATTCATTTCACTGGAAACAAAGTCTAGATGAAGGAGAAAAGGCTTGTTGTTTGTTTTCCCAAATAGCTAAAAAAATTGCAAAATAGGACAAAATGATGACATGGAAATCCAGTGAACAGTCAAGTCAGCAAGGGGAATATTCTTCAATTTTCGCCAAATGGGGATGTGACAAGTGTCATCTCCAGATTCGCCAGTTTGATTATGTGAAGGTGAAATTTCCTAAGCGGTCCTAAGATGGAATTTGAATTATTTTTATTTATTTAAATATTATTATATATATTACATAAATAATTTTATTTATATTATCTGGTTTGTAACTATATATTATATTATAATATATATATATATATATATATATATATAATATATATATATATATATATATATATATATATATATCAATTCGGCATATTCCAAAGTTCGATCAAATGTTTATGGTTAGTCTAAAATATATCAAAGGCACAATGTTTATTTCGTAGTGCAAAATACATATGGGACAAGTAGAGGGTAGGTTTGAACACGTGACCTCCCCCTCCCAATACCAATGCCTAACCATTGAACCATGGGCAGAGATTTGAAAAAAATAGCCACAATTTTGTATTTAAAGTGCATAAGGAGCTGACGGTAGGGGCAGAGGAAGTTAGCCCTACGGGCTAGCCCCCACCGCTTGCAACCATGCGCCCGAACTAGGAGCTAGGGGACATCACTAAGTGCGTTTAGAGCATTGTTAATCACATTTTAAATTAATTAATTTGTTGATTAAGTTGGCTTCATTTATGGAAAAACCATGAAATCTAGAACTACCACCAAACTTGGCAGACTTAACTAGAGTTTCTCTAGATTTTGTGGGGTTTCTTAGGGAAAAATTAAATGAAACATATCTTGCTCAATTTTCGACCAATTTTGGAAAATTAATAGTCAATTTTGGATGATTTAGACCTTCTAAAGACATTTGTATAGGTTTCAAAGGAAATAGAATACATCTACAAGTGATTTTTCCATAGGGAAGCTCAGGGAAGCTTAGAGCCACTAGGGAAGGGGGTCATACCCAAAGCAGCCAGAGTTAGTTTTTAGAGATCCAATATTCATTTTTGGCTAATTTTGACATTTTGAAAACATTGGTGTCGGTACCAAGAGCTATAGAGATTTTTAGATAGCATTTTTGCCACATTGAGCTAATACATAAGCCTAAGTTGGACCAAGGAGATGTAGCCTAGGACGAGTGAACTCCTTCATCAAAACAATGTGTTAATGTCTCTCTTTGATAGTTTGCTACATTGTACATGTTTTCTATTCATTATTTCTTTTTTGAAGCTGTTTTTCTCATGAATTTCTTTTAAAACTTAAGGAAATTTATTTGTTTGTAAGCACCAACAACTAAAGAAACCTCAGCACAAGAAGCATGAAACAAGCACATTTATATAAATCTATAATTTTTATTAGCACAATAAAACTAATCATACAAAAATAGATCAATTTGGTATCATAGAAAAGGTTGAATTGCTTGATTTCTTGAGTTTGTACAATTAGGGTTTTAATGGTTGCAAAATTGTGATGCGCACAAGGTTAAAGTTGCATAAAGGAGAACGGAAGATATTGGTTGCAACTCCTAAGGTAATGCCCAGAAAAGGGACAGCCACAAGGCCACAATCTCCACCACCCAAATTTCCAATTCCAGCTACACATGAAACTCCTCAAGTTTTGTCTTCAACTGAGATTGAAGAGGTACAATAAGTACAAATGTATGAGTGTGACTCCATAGCCATTATGTCTAGGGAAAGAGAGCCTCAAGGTCCCTCTTCAGAAGAGGAAGAATTCAAGAAATATTTCTATACTTTGACTGAGATGGTTAAAGTTCTCTATGAAGAGAGGAATGCTAGAATGGTTGGAGAGAGTTCTAAACCTCCACATAGAGAAGGAAGCTTAGAGGACAAAAAAGATGAGAAGAAGGATTCCAAAGGGAATGGTGGAAAGCCACCTCCATATCCACCATCCTCATCATCTCCATCATCTCACACAAGATCATATTCCACTACCACCACTAAAACTACCCATGCTCATTCCAAAACCCCAAAAGGAAAAACTCCATTATTGAAATTGGACATAAAATTCGAACTTCCCATGTACAATAGAGAAGTGACTGCAGAAAAATTGGACAATTGGATTTGAAAGTTAGAGGTATACTGCAGAAATCAGAGCCTTCAAGAAGATGATATAAATATCCAGTTGGCTTGACTAAGGCTAGAAGGAGCTGCACTAGTTTGGTGGGAAGCAAACACTCAAGCGGAAATAAGAATCTATGGTAAGAGATCCATTACTTGGGTTGAATTTATTTTTGCAATTAAAAGACAGATTTATCCTCTAGCCTTTATAAGAAAATCCATTATGAGTTGGTACAATTTCAGGCAGCCTAAAGGCCAAACAGTCCAAGATTATACACAATATTTTAGGAAAAGGGCTTTGTTATTAGGAGTGAATTTGAATTCCCAAGATACACTGTTGAAATATATTGGGGGTTTACATTCCTATCTTAAACACATTATTCTTATGTTCATTCCAAATAATTTAGATGAGATATGTGTGCAAGCCACAGTCTTGAATCTAGAGGAAATAACGCTTATGAAGAGAGTAGTAATAAAAATCCACCTAAGGGTAAGGAGAAAGAGAAAGGAGGAAAATGGAAAGGGAAGAAAAATTCAAGTCTGAAGAAAGAAGGGGAGGAAATCACATGCAAAAGATGTTCCAAAGAGGGGCATGATGAAGCCCACTTCTGGAAATTACATCCATAAATGAGACCAAATAAGTTCAACACTAAAGGGAAACAGAAAACCAGTTCTATCACTCAAGAAGATTTAGGTTTTGAATCAAGTGACAAAAAAAAATCACTGTCATGGGAATCAAAGGAGACAAGATATTGGAAGCACTAGTTCACAAAATTATAACACTACAACTGCTCTAGATGAAAAGAGATGAATTGAGTTATTTCATGTTAAGGTCATATCTAAACACACCAAGGTTGACACACTCTTCGATAGTGGGTCACAATCGAATCTAATCTCTGAAGACTTGGTCAACAAATTGAATCTTGAAATTGTACCTCACCATAAACAATACCCTTTGGGATGGATAACAAGAGACACTAGTTTGCAGGTTACAAGAAAATGTTTGTTCAAGTTTGCAATCATTGCAAATTTTGTTGACAAAGTAGAGTGAGATGTGGTATTGCTTGATATTTCAGGTGTGGTGTTAGGTAGTCCATATTTGAATGACTAGAAAGCAATCTTTTACTACCATGAAGACAAGTATCACTTGTTCAAGGATGGTGTGGAGTACATAGTGAGAGCCCATCTCAAAAAGTTGAGCATTTCTTTGGTTAATGCAGGATAGGAAAAAAGACTAGTGAATTCAAGTAAAAGTTTGGTACTTCTCATGTTCAAGCTGAATGATGATATTGTTTATAAAAATGTTGTTGAATGTAATGCAAGTTTCAATTCTGATTTGGGTGGTTTCATTCATCAGAGTGATGAAGTATTTCAAGTTTTGAAAGAATCGTCCTTCAAGGAGAAATAAAATTCACATGAAATATCTTTGCAGTAAGAGGTTTCTCTTTGTGATGTTAGCATGCAAGGGTTGAGTAAAGTGTAGAGACACCAATGAAATGCAAAATTTTGTTGAACAATGGGCTCATTGAATCATCCCTTATGCCATGTTGTGCACCAACGGTTATGGTGCGAAAGGGAAATGATAAGTATTTCAAGAAAGAGGACAAAAGGAGTAGTTTTCACCAAAGCAAAGTTGTAAAAAGAGATCAGTGCAAGAATTTACATAACACCAAACACGAATGGTTTGTATGGCTTTTAATGTTGTATGTTCTTTGTAGCACTTCTACTACATAGATGTATTTTAATTATGGCAAAAAAAAGTCCTTTCTTGAAGAAATTGTCCTTTTGGGTGACATAAACATGTTTAGAAAGTTTCCTTATGCAGATGTCATCTATGAAGGAAAATTGTTTGATGTTTTGAAGATATCAAAGTACAATATGGGTTTCAATTTTTTGATGCATTTGGGCCATTATATTGGAGGAGGTAAGTTGAATACAAGCCTCGCAAATTTGGATTCTATTGTTGACTGGTCAACGCCCAAGATCGTCATTTTGATAAGAAGTTCGTTAGGAGCAGTCCAATGTTGAAGGAGAGTTTTTGTTGACATTTCTTCTTTTGAAGCTCCTTGGCATGCATTATCATGTGTGTGCAAAGTCTTCCAGTGGGGAGGAAAACAGCAAGAGGGATGTGTTGCTTCAAACCAAAAGATTAGTTCAATTCTTTTTTATGCTCTTTCAAACATGAAAGTTTCATTTGAGTTTCAAGTTTTTGCAAGTAGCTTCACCATCTTATTTCATTCAAAATATTTTCATGGTGTAATGTTTAAGTTGCAACGATCTATGCACTTTCATTATATGGATACATGTAAAAAAATTTCACTTGGTTCGAAGGTACAAAAGAGGTATAAGCAACAAGTTCATTGTTATGCCTTTTAGGCCTATTGTTATGTAACTATTGTATTCAAGCACCATTATGTTTTACATGAAAGCTATGTTCAAAAAAATTCATACTTTCAAGATGTACAATTAGGCTTAAGTAATGTAAACCAAGTAGTGAAATTTGTCATCCATTTTCATTACATTTTTTATGTAATCTATGTAAGAAGGATGTTTCTTTTTTTGGTGACATGGATAAAACCATGAGTTTCTATGAACGATCGAACGTGGTGCAACAAATAGTGCAATATCATCTTGAAAAGGGCAAAGACAAGTACATGTATAGATCGGGATCCTCAAGGCAAGTGAATATTGATTTCCTTACAGAGGAGCTCAAGGAAACAAATTCATTAAAATCCAATTGGATCGAGCTTGGAAAGGTGAGGGGGATGTACCCTCATCTACTTGTCAAATAATAGTATCTTTTGGGGTCCAAAAGGCTTCTAGTGGGGAGGAATGATCAGGTGCTCAATATTTAACTCAAAAATAAAAGTTATCATATTGGCTTGAAAACTATATGAATGGTCCATGTCATCAAGATGATTGCAACGCAATTTGTTTCACTGAAAACAGAGTTCAGATGAAGGAGAAAAGGCCTGTTGTTTGAACCAGGAGCTAGGGGCCAACACTAAGCTCATTTAGAGCGTCTTTAATCACGTTTTAAATTAACTAATATGTTGATTAAGTTGGTGGTATTTATGGAAGATCCACCAAATCTAGACCTTCCAACAAACTTGCCAGACTTAACTGGAGTCTCTCCAGATTTAGCAGGGTTTCCTAGGGAAAAATTAAATGAAGCATATCTTACTCAATTTTCGATCAATTTTGGAAAATGTGTAGTCAACTTTGGATGATTTCAGCCTTCTGAAAATATTGGTATAGGTTTCATAGGAAATAGAAGAATTATATAGGTGATTTCTCTATAGGAAAAATTAGGGAAGCCCAGAGCCACTAAGCAAGGGGGTCATACCCAGAGCAACGAGAGTCAATTTTCAGAGACCCAATAGTCATTTTTGGCTAATTTAGACATTTTCAACACATTGGTGTAGGTATCAGGAGCCATAGAGCTTTGTAAACACAATTTTTTCGACATTGATCTAATATAGAGGCCTAAGCCATGGAAGATGGGCCAAGGAGATGTAGCCGAGGAGGGGTGAACTCCTTCATCAAAATAATGTGTTAATGTGTCTCTTTGATGGGTTTTTGCACTATACATTTTTCTTTTCATTATTTATTTTTGAAGCTATTTTTCTAATGAATGTCTTTTAAAACTTAAGGAAATTTACCTGTTTGTAAGCACCAATAACTAAAGAAACCTCAGCACAAGTTGTAAGAAGCAATAAGCAAGCACATTTATATAAATCTGTAATTGTTATTAGCACAACAAAACTAATCATACAAAACTAGATCAGTGCCAAATGGAGATAATATGACCAAATGATGACCCTGCAAAGTTGGCTGCCCAACTAACCCCAACGGGGCCCACAAAATATTGGTGTTACATATCTGAGGGTTAGCGTTTTGGATTTTTAGGGTTTCTTCATGTTTTTCAATAATAAATAGGCCCTTGAGCCTCATTGTAGCATAGTTCAATTGGCATGTAGCAGCCGCATATCTTCTCAGTGATAAGATACCATCACCCAAGCTATCTTATTTCCATTATGTTTGTAACATATTTTAGTATTTTTTTTATTAATGAAATGAAGTGCTTTTGTATTGCATCTCTTTATTTATGAGTATATTTGTAATTTGTTACATTCCTATTTAAGTTCGGATCACCGGGCCTAATAGAGACTATCCCATCTAGGTCTTCATCGAATTTGCCATTAATTCTTGTACATATTCACATCAGTCATGCTAGGGTTTCTAAATTACATATCTCAAATATTTTCCATAAAAGAGGGTTTCTCTCGAACCCTAATCTCATAATATCCATCAAACCCTAGTATTCTTTTAGGTCTCCACCATCTTCTCTTTATCCATCAAGGGTGTCTTCATAGGGGTGATATTCAATAAATTTTCTTTAGCCCAACTTTGAAACCATGTTGATTTTTCTTAAGTCTATATTGTTCTTTCCTTTGATAATTGTATTTCACTATTTCCATATTAAATTCATCCCATAACATCATAAAATTATTCAGATTAACATCATTATTCAACACCATATGCAACTATGTAGAAAGAACAATATCATCATCAATGCAACGAAACATAAAGGAACATTAGAAGAAAAGAGTTCACACATAGAGACACTAGGATTGATCCGAGAGCAGGGAAAAACCCACTATGGGGAGAACCCTTACACATTCTTCTTCTTATTAGCTTTTCATTGAATGATTCAATAAGGAGAGAGTACTATGATCCATATCTGAAACCATAAATCTATCCAACAAAACCAACTAAAAAACATTCATGAGATTAACCCAATAATGCCAATAATAAAAAACCTAATTTAGGAAACTGTAGTCAACTGTCACTGTATGTAGTCAACTATTTAACTCTATGGCTAATGGGAAATATGTTTGGTCAACTGAAAAATTCTAGTTTTAGGTCTTAGTCACAAGGAATATGTGTCATGAATGTAGTTGAACGACTTCGGCCAAAATTTCTCCATGAAATTCCAGTGATCGTAGTCAAAATTTGGCCATGATGTGCCTTTGACTAAGACCCAAAACACTAAAAACAAAGATGTGAGCTTCAAACCCTGCAATTTCATACTTGTCCCAACCAATATCCATGAACTTGCCTCAAACTTGTGTGAGCTAAACAAAAGAAGAGAATATAATAATGATCCAAGATAATGTCCAAATGAGGTTGAGGTTACTTGTATTTAAAACCTTTTAATGGTGTCTAATTAACTTTTCGGCCAAGTTCATCAAATATGCACATGTGGCATTTAATTCAAAAATACACTTTCCCTTGTACAAATTGAGTGCTTCAATAGTCAAAATTGGTCCTCTCAAAAATAGGAATCTCATCGCATGGTTGGAATTTTTCACTAAGCTGCCAAATTAACATCATGGTCATAAAAACATAGCAAGCGAGAAAAGGTTTGATCATGTTTTTTGTTTCTTCCCTATATCTCTCTCAGACGAGTTGCAAGTTTATTTACAATTGAATCATCATGGAGGAAAACATATAGGGATGTACAAAAGACCGTTTTAGTCAAACTAACCCCAGATTGGTGTTCTACTATTAGATGAGAAAACATTAATTGACATTTTTCTACATGTTGAGATCAATTAAGTTTTTGGTCCAATGTGAGTGCTACTATTATTGATTTGATTTAGCAGGGTATTAATTGAGTTTTGTAAAGTCAAATCAGGAAATCCTACAAGTTAGGATTACATATATACATTTTTTTTTAATCATCATAAGAGATGACAAGCTATTTGTATAGTAAAATTGTAATTAGGTTTTCTAAAAAAGTAATTTAAGTATGGTTTAAACATATGATTTAGATATGCAAGGGAGTTGGTGATTTGAATTATAATCATTTATGTGGTGGCGAAAGCCAAAATATTCTTGTATCTTTAAATTTACACCGTCTAATCAAAATTTGTAATTAGCAAAATCATTAAGGCATTCAATACAAATAAGGAGATGCCTATCAACATAATTAAAAACATTAAAAGAATCAACTAAATTATAACATTATTATAAATTAATATTATTAGTATCTCTAAATTTACACCATTCGATCAAAATTTGTAATTATCAAAATCATCAAAGTGTGCAATACTAATAGGGGATGCCTATTAAAAAATAAAAATAATTGACTAAATTATAAATTTATTATAAATAAATATTATTATTATGAATTACAAAGAAAATTAATGTTTACATTAAACATATACACATTTAAAAAATAATATGAAACAAAGTTATTAACTATGGAGATTCTGTTGAAAATAATACTGAGAGCGGGGGGCGGGGGTGAATTAGTATTATCAAGTCAAATAATCCTTTTTAAAAACCAAATTGTATATGCCACTTCAGTCAATTCAACCCGTGTATATACGCAACTATTCAGAAGTAAACCAGCATACATAGAGCAAACTTTTAATTAACTTGAACTTTAGATGATGTTTGTTAATTTGAGATGCAGCATCAAATAACCAGTAACCAGAGATAGTAAAACAGAGCAGAAAGACAATCACACACAAGAACACCAGATATAAGGTGGAAACCCAATGTGGGTGAAAACCACCTGCTGCAATTCGTCTCTATCTTT